>JZSA01000348.1:0-115395 GCA_000956155.1 Cotesia vestalis | reverse complement strand
GATTTTGACACCGCGTTTCGCTTTATGCAGGCGGTAGGCCAGGGCTTTACCGACGCCTACCTGCCCATCGTCGAGCGGCGCAAAAACACCGATTACGGCGTGCGCGAACGGGAGTTCCAGCTCTATCGACGCGGGCGCTACGTGGAGTTCAACCTGGTGTGGGATCGCGGTATGCTGTTTGGCCTGCAAACCGGCGGGCGCACGGAGTCGATCCTGATGTCGATGCCGCCGCTGGTGCGCTGGGAGTACAACTTTGATCCGAAAGAAGGCAGCCCTGAGGCTGCCCTGAAAGCGTTTATTCGGGTTCGGGACTGGGTTTAATGCCGGCGCTTGCCCGGCCTGCATAATCCGTAGGTCGGGTAGGCGAATGCGCCACCCGACACCACGCCCTTACAGCGGCTGCGTCTGCGCCTCAACCACCGCCAGCGCCACCATGTTCACAATCCGCCGCACAGAGGCAATCGGTGTTAACACATGCACCGGCTTCGAGATGCCCATCAGCACCGGTCCTACGGTGACCCCTTCAGAGCTGGACACGCGCAGCAGGTTGTAGCTGATCCGCGCCGCTTCGACGTTCGGCATGATCAGCACGTTAGCCGAGCCTTTCAGCGGGCTGTCCGGCATCCGTTCGTTGCGAATGCTCTCCACCAGCGCGGCATCGCCGTGCATCTCACCGTCGATCATCAACTCCGGCGCACGCTCGCGTACCCGCTCCAGCGTCTCGCGCATTTTGCAGGCCGCCGCAGATTTCGAGGAACCAAAGTTCGAATGAGAGAGCAGCGCAACTTTCGGCTCGATACCAAACCGGCGCACGGTTTCCGCCGCCATCACGGTGATTTCCGCCAGCTGCTCCGGCGTCGGATCGTCGTTGACGTAGGTATCCGCAATAAAGGTGTTCCCGCTTGGCAGCAGCAGCGCGTTCATTGCCCCGGCGGTATGCACCCCGTCGCGATAGCCGAAGATCTCCTGCACCACGCTGAAATGCTCGTGGTAATCACCGACAGTGCCGCAGATCAGCGCATCCGCTTCGCCACGCTGAACCATGATCGCGCCGATCACCGTGGTGTTGCTGATCACGGCTTTCTGCGCCTGCTCCTGGGTGATCCCGCGACGTTTCATGATCGCGTAGTATTCGTTCCAGTACTCTTTGAAACGCGGATCGGATTCGTTGTTAACGATCTCAAAGTCCACGCCCGGCTTAATCTGTAGCCCCAGCTTCTGGATACGCATCTCGATTACGCTCGGACGGCCAATCAGGATCGGTTTCGCCAGCCCTAATGTGATCAGCTCCTGCGTCGCGTGCAGCACGCGCGCCTCCTCCCCTTCCGCCAGCACCACGCGCTTCGCGTCGGCGCGCGCCTGGGAGAAGATCGGCTTCATGAACAGGTTGGTTTTGTAAACAAACTCGGTGAGCTTATCGACGTAGGCGTCGAAATCCTGAATCGGACGCGTCGCCACGCCGGAGTCCATCGCCGCTTTGGCTACCGCTGGCGCGATTTTGACAATCAAACGCGGGTCGAACGGTTTAGGAATGATGTAGTCCGGGCCAAAGCTCAGATCCTGATCGCCATAGGCTGAGGCAACCACTTCGCTCTGCTCGGCGTGGGCCAGCTCGGCGATGGCGTGAACAGCGGCCAGCTTCATCTCTTCGTTGATTGCCGTCGCCCCCACGTCCAGCGCGCCGCGGAAGATGAACGGGAAGCACAGCACGTTGTTCACCTGGTTTGGGTAATCCGAACGACCGGTACAGATAATGGCGTCTTCACGCACCGCTTTCGCCAGCGGCGGCAGGATTTCCGGCTCCGGGTTCGCCAGCGCCAGGATCATCGGCGCGCGCGCCATCTTCTGCACCATCTCCTGGGTCAGGACTTTCGGTCCGGAGCAGCCCAGGAAGATATCCGCGCCGTCGATCACGTCGTCCAGGGTCCGTTTTCCGTCATCGTCTACCGCGTACGCCGCTTTGGTTTCCGCCATGTTTGGCTCGCGGTCTTTATAGATCACGCCTTTGGAGTCGCAGACCACAATGTTGTGTTTCTGCATCCCAAGCGCCACCAGCAGGTTCATACAGGCAATCGCCGCCGCGCCCGCCCCCGAGACCACCATGCGCACGTCAGACAGATTTTTTTCCACCACCCGCAGGCCGTTCAGAATGGCCGCGGTGCTGATAATCGCCGTGCCGTGCTGGTCATCGTGGAACACGGGAATGTTCATGCGCTCGCGCAGCTTTTGTTCGATATAGAAACATTCCGGCGCTTTGATATCTTCCAGGTTGATGCCGCCGAATGTGGGCTCCAGGGCTGCCACCACGTTGATGAATTTGTCCGGGTCCAGCTCGTCCACTTCGATATCAAACACGTCGATACCGGCAAATTTCTTGAACAGTACGCCCTTCCCTTCCATCACCGGCTTACCCGCCAGCGCACCGATATTGCCTAATCCCAGCACCGCCGTGCCGTTGGAGATTACCGCCACCAGATTACCGCGCGCGGTGTATTTGTAGGCTGCCAGCGGGTCTTTTTCAATTTCAAGACACGGCGCGGCAACGCCCGGCGAGTAGGCCAGCGCCAGATCGCGCTGGGTCGCCAGCGGCTTGGTAGGGGAAACCTGGATTTTGCCCGGAACCGGGAATTCATGAAAATCGAGAGCACTTTGTTTTAACTGATCATCCATCTTGTTATTCCTTCACGTATCGATCAAAAAGGGTGATGTTTACGATCCTGATGCACACCCTGGAGTGCCGCATAGTATCGCCGCAGGTGGCCGACTAAACTTTGAAGGCTGCCAAACTCTCACCATTGCAGAGCAAAAATTGTTATCAATTTATAACAGTGATGTTACCCGTCTCAGAAAGCAATGCCTCCCCCGTCTGCTATGCTTTTTTGTTAAGTCGATCATGATTTTCGCAGAAGTGTGAACAAACACACTCGACTAACTCTTTTATTTCCAAGGAGTAATTATTTATGAACCAGCTAGACGGCATCAAACAATTCACCACCGTAGTCGCGGACAGCGGCGATATCGAGTCTATCCGCAGCTATCAGCCGGAAGATGCGACCACCAACCCCTCGCTGCTGCTCAAAGCGGCAGGGCTTGAACATTTCAGTCATCTGATTGATGACGCCATCGCCTATGGCAAACAGCGCGGGAAAACCCAGGAGCAGCAGGTCGCCGAAGCCAGCGACAAGCTGGCGGTCAATATCGGTGCGGAAATTCTGAAAAGCATACCGGGACGCGTGTCGACCGAAGTGGACGCCCGCCTTTCCTTCGACCAGGAAAAAAGCATCAACAAAGCCCGCCGCCTGGTAGAGCTTTATCAGGAGCAGGGAATTGATAAATCGCGCATTCTGATCAAGCTCGCTTCAACCTGGGAAGGCATTCGCGCCGCCGAGGTGCTCGAAAAAGAGGGGATCCACTGCAACCTGACGCTGCTGTTCTCCTTTGCTCAGGCACGGGCCTGCGCCGAGGCGGGCGTGTTCCTTGTCTCACCGTTCGTCGGGCGTATCTACGACTGGTATCAGGCAAAACAGCCCATGGACCCGTACGTGGTGGAAGAAGACCCCGGCGTGAAGTCGGTCCGCAATATCTATGACTATTACAAACAGCACCGCTACGAGACCATCGTGATGGGGGCCAGTTTCCGCCGCACCGAGCAGATCCTCGCCCTGGCAGGCTGTGACCGCCTGACCATCTCTCCTGACCTGCTGAAAAAGCTGCAGCAGAGCGACGAGACGGTGATCCGTAAACTGGTGCCGACCTCAACCGTGCTGCCAAAACCGAAAGCGATGACGGAGGCGGAGTTCCGCTGGGAGCACAACCAGGACGCAATGGCCGTCGATAAACTGGCGGAAGGCATCCGCCTGTTCGCCGTCGACCAGCGCAAACTTGAAGATCTTCTTGCCGCCAAACTTTAACCTTGCCATGGAGTGAACTATGTCCCGTAAAGAGCTCGCCAATGCCATTCGCGCCCTCAGCATGGATGCCGTGCAGAAAGCCAATTCCGGCCACCCTGGCGCCCCGATGGGCATGGCAGATATTGCCGAAGTGCTGTGGAACGACTTCCTGAAGCACAACCCGACCGATCCCACCTGGTACGATCGTGACCGTTTTATTCTCTCAAACGGCCATGCCTCCATGCTGCTCTATAGCCTGCTGCACCTCTCCGGCTACGATCTGCCGCTTGAGGAGATCAAAAACTTCCGCCAGCTGCATTCGAAAACGCCGGGCCACCCGGAGATTGGCTACACGCCGGGCGTAGAGACCACCACCGGGCCGCTCGGTCAGGGTCTGGCGAACGCCGTCGGTCTGGCGATTGCCGAGCGCACGCTGGGCGCGCAGTTTAACCAGCCGGGCCATGACATCGTTGACCACTACACCTATGTGTTTATGGGCGACGGCTGTCTGATGGAGGGGATCTCGCACGAGGTCTGCTCGCTGGCGGGCACGCTGGGGCTGGGCAAGCTGATTGGCTTCTACGATCACAACGGCATCTCGATTGACGGGGAAACCGAAGGCTGGTTTACCGACGACACGGCCAAACGCTTCGAGGCCTACCACTGGCACGTGGTGCACGAAATCGACGGTCACGACCCTGAGGCGGTGAAAAAAGCGATTCAGGAAGCGCAGAGCGTGAAGGACAAACCGTCCCTGATTATCTGCCGGCCCACCATCGGCTTCGGCTCGCCTAACAAAGCGGGCAAGGAAGAGTCGCACGGCGCGGCGCTGGGCGAAGAAGAGGTGGCGCTGACCCGTCAGAAACTGGGCTGGAAATACCCGGCGTTCGAGATCCCAAAAGAGATCTACAAAGCCTGGGATGCGCGTGAAGCGGGTGAACACGCGCAGCACGCCTGGAACGAGAAGTTCGCCGCCTACAAAAAGGCGCATCCGGCGCTGGCCGCCGAATTTTCCCGCCGCATGAGCGGGGGTCTGCCGGAGGACTGGGAAGCGAAAACCCAGGCGCTGATTGAAGAGTTGCAGTCCAATCCGGCGAAAATTGCCACCCGTAAGGCATCGCAAAACACCCTCAATGCCATCGGCCCGATCCTCCCGGAACTGCTCGGCGGCTCGGCGGACCTGGCACCAAGTAACCTGACCATCTGGTCTGGCTCTAAATCCCTGAAGGAGGACGTGGCCGGGAACTACATTCACTACGGCGTGCGTGAATTCGGGATGACGGCCATTGCCAACGGTATCGCCCATCACGGCGGCTTTGTGCCTTATACCGCCACCTTCCTGATGTTTGTTGAATATGCCCGCAACGCGGCGCGTATGGCGGCGCTGATGAAGGCGCGGCAGATCATGGTCTACACCCACGACTCCATCGGTCTGGGGGAAGACGGGCCGACGCACCAGGCAGTTGAACAGCTGGCGAGCCTGCGCCTGACGCCAAACTTCAGCACCTGGCGTCCGTGCGATCAGGTAGAGGCCGCGGTCGGCTGGAAGCTGGCGGTTGAACGCCACAACGGGCCGACGGCGCTGATCCTGTCGCGTCAGAATCTGGCGCAGATTGAGCGTACGCCGGAGCAGGTGAAAAATATCGCCCGCGGCGGCTACATTCTGAAAGACAGCGGCGGCAAGCCGGACGTGATTTTGATTGCTACCGGTTCTGAGATTGAAATCACCGTTAAGGCAGCGGAGAAGCTGACCGCCGAAGGTCACGCAGTGCGCGTGGTCTCCCTGCCCTCTACCGATATTTTTGACGCACAGGATGAGGCTTACCGTGAATCGGTCCTGCCTTCAAACGTTGCGGCCCGCGTGGCGGTGGAAGCGGGAATCGCCGACTACTGGTACAAGTATGTCGGGCTGAAAGGCGCGATTGTCGGGATGCGCGGCTACGGCGAATCGGCCCCAGCCGACAAGCTGTTCCCGTATTTCGGCTTTACGGTTGAGAACGTGGTTGAGAAGGCGCTAAGCGTGATGTAGTGCGGTTTTCGTTGCCGGGTGGCGGCGACGCCTTACCCGGCCTACGATGTGGTGGCTTTGCAGGCCGGGTAAGCGACAGCGCCACCCGGTCAAAAAACTACCGCGTGATCCACAGCGTGGGCCAGGCATCTGGCCCATTCCAACCATCGCAGCTTGGCTCTTCCGCATAGCGCACCAGGCGAAAGCGCTGGCCGTCAAAACGCCAGCGCGTCTGGATGCCGCAATCCCCGATACCGCGTCCTAACGCGAGAGTCGTTAACTCCCGGTTTTTCTCATCGAAGCTGGCATTCATCAGCTCCATTTCACTGCTCTGGCTTGACGGCGTAAACGGCAATCGCAGCCTGACGGTACGGGCCGCGAACGGCTTTTTACGTGATACCAGCCATGCCAGATCGACAGTGTTGTACGCCCCCGCCTCACAGCTGACGATCAGCAGCGCTTTGTCATCCGTTAACGCCGTAACGCGGACCTCGCGACGGCTGGGATCCAGCGAGCACTGGCTGTTATTCATCCGCCAGGTGCCATAGTCCAGCAGATCGTTTAGTTCAGCGTGAGTAAGCGGCGTGGGCGTCGGATTGACTGTCGCCACCTTTTTGAGGGCTGGCGCAGGAGGAACGCTCAGCGGCGGATCGTCCCCTTTTTTAATCCAGGCGGTTTCGCTGCCGACACGCTTTTGCTGAGCGTCGATAAACAGCAGCGCGGCTTTAAGGCCGTCCAGAGAGGCAATCTGCCTGCCGCCGCGCAGCGTCAGCGTATGCCCTTCCTGAATATGCTTTAAAAAGGCAGAGATGGTCGCCGCATCGTCGGTTTTCAGGTGCCAGGGCGTAAGCTGCCAGCGCTGCGGGTCAAGCTTCACCGGCGCGTTGTCGAGCAGTAATCGCGGCGCGATGTCTGGCTCTTTCACCGAAGGCGAAGAAAACCCGCCGAGATCGATGCGCAGCGTGGCATCGGTTTTGGCCCCGGCGCTGCGGCTCAGCGTCATGACCAGTCCATGATGCTCGCCGGTATTGCGCGCCACGCAAAAATTCTGGTTATTGCAGGTGACCTGCCAGTCGGAGAAGGACTGCTGAGCAGGCGCAGCCCACACCAGCGGCGTGGGCAATACGCAAAGAAGGAACAGAAAGAAAAGGCGCATGAATGGCACAACCCCGGAAACGAAAACGCAAAACTGGGCGGTATCTTCGTGGCACAACCGGGCTTGCTCAATCAGATTTATCGGATAGATTTATCCGAAAGCCTCACTCCTGACGTTCGAAAGAGGGGGTCATAAGGCCGGATGTTTGTAAATATTGTAACAATATCACCGCCTTACCGTCCCTTATCTCACCGTTTTTCACCATGTTAAGGGCTTCTGTAAAGGGGATCTCCAGCACGTCGATATCTTCATCTTCCACGCCGCCGCCCGGGTTGACCCGCTGCGCGTCGTGGTATTCGGCGATAAAGAAATGAACGATTTCCGTCACGCCGCCCGGCGACATAAACAGCTCAAAGACCTTTTTAACCTCGCCCACCTCGAAGCCTGTCTCTTCAATCGCCTCTTTGCGAATACAGACTTCCGGCTCATCGTCGTCCAGCAGGCCTGCACAGGTTTCAATCAGCCGCCCGTCCGGGTTGCCGTTCACCCACGTCGCGACGCGAAACTGGCGGATCAGCACCACGCTCTGTTTTTCGCGGTTATAGAGCAAAATAGTTGCGCCGTTGCCACGATCGTAGACCTCGCGTTTATGGCGGATCACCTCGCCGTTTTTACGCGTTAAATCGTAGGTGATGTTACGCAGGACAAAGTAATTTTCAGAGAGGATTTTGTCTTTGATAACGTCTATTTTCAGGGTCATACAGGCTCCACGGCTAAATGAGTGTGGGTATACTACGCCGCGAAATCCGCTTTGTCGCCCGTCGACACGCGTGTGTTTTGAGCGTTTTACGCCGCGCCGTTGCAAAATCACCGCGTCGGCGAGCAGACGCAGCCGCTAATTTCGTGTAAACAATACCCCTACTCTTTATATAAAAAATCGTTTTACCCACAGCGGGGCTTGCGGACAGGGTTCACATCCCCGGAAGCCGGGCGATGTCCAGTGACCCTGTGGCAGATTAATTTTTTCAGGAAGCCGTTTTGTGACCGTTAAACGCCCCGTCTCCCGAAGCCTGGCTCGGGCTTTCTTTTCGATTATTATGCTGTCCGTGCTCACCAGCGCCATTGCGCTGCTGACGCTTGCCAGCAGCCAGCGCGACGCCGAGGCGATCAATATCGCCGGGTCGCTACGCATGCAGAGCTACCGGTTGGGCTACGAGATGCAGCGCACCAGCCCTTCGCTGGCGGAACACCGGGCGGTGTGGCAACAGACCCTCAGCGCGCCCGCGCTGCAAAAACTCAGCCGCTGGTACGTGCCGGACGACGTGAAGCAGCGTTATCAGCAGTTACACCTCGCCTGGCAGGAGATGGACAAACGCATCGCCAGCGGGGACACCGCGTGGTACCAGAGCCACATCGAAGATTTTGTGGGCCGTATTGATGCCTTTGTGCTGGCGCTTCAGCACTACACCGAGCATAAAATTCAGCTGGTTATCCTGATGTCGCTGGTAGGCGGCCTCGGCATTTTGCTGCTGGCGATGACGACCCTGCGGCGGATCCGGCGTCAGGTCGTTCTGCCGCTCAAAAACCTGGTGGCGGCAAGCGAGCGCATCGAGCAACGCGCGTTTGATACCCCGGCTCCCGACACCCATCTGCCCAACGAACTGGGCCAGCTCTCCCGCGCCTTCAACCATATGTCAGGCGAACTGCACACGCTGTATCGCTCGCTTGAGCACTCCGTCGCCGAAAAAACCCGGCACCTGAACGAAGCGCATCAGCAGCTGGAAATGCTCTTCACCTGCTCTCAGGCGCTCAACACCGGGCAGATAGACAGCCACTGCTTCAGGCATATTTTGCAGATTGTGCATGACTACACGCAGATGAATTATCTGGAGCTTCGCACCAGCGACGACTGGCGGCTGGCGGAGGGCACCGAGTCCGCCACCGTCCAGATGCAGAGCCTGCCGGTGCTGATGCAGGATACGCTGTATGGCGAACTCCGCTGGCAGAGCGATACCGCGAACGTGTCCCTGCCCCTGATGAAAAGCGTCGCAACGATGCTGGGGCGTGGGCTTTACTTCAATCAGGGGCAAAAGCACTTTCAGCAGCTGCTGCTGATGGAAGAGCGCGCGACCATCGCCCGCGAACTGCATGACTCGCTGGCGCAGGTACTTTCTTACCTGCGGATCCAGCTTACGCTGCTCAAACATGCTGTGCCGGAGGAGAACGCGCCCGCGCAGACCATCATTGCCGACTTTTCCCGCGAGCTCAACAACGCCTGGCAGCAGCTGCGTGAGCTGCTCACCACCTTCCGCCTGACGCTGAACCATGCCAACCTCCCCGCCGCGCTGCAGGAGTCGCTCGACGGCCTACAAAGCCAGACCCAGGCGAAGCTGACGCTCGACTGCCGCCTCTCTTCGCTGGCGCTGGATGCTCAGAAGCAGGTTCACCTGCTGCAAATTGTGCGCGAGGCGGTGCTGAATGCCATCAAGCACGCCGAGGCGAGCGAGATCACCGTAAGCTGCATTACCGCTGCGGATGGCACCCACACGGTGACGATCCGCGACAACGGCATCGGTATTGGGGAGGCCAGCGAACCACCGGGGCACTACGGGCTGAATATCATGCGCGAACGCGCAGGGCGGCTTGGGGGCACGCTAAGCTTCTCTCAGCCGCCAAATGGCGGCACGCAGGTCAGCGTAAGGTTCAGTACGCCTGCGGGTAAATAACGGTAAAGTCACGCGTTATGCCAACGCCTCGTCCTGAAGATGCAGGATACTTTCCGTCGCGCCCGCGTGGGGGCGCGGCGTAAACGCGCATGATAATTTACAATATCTCCTTTATTTCTCCACGTTTGGCTCTGCTCTTGCCGCTACAGTGATGCGGGCAATTTACAATAATGACGTGCAGCAAAACGAGGTCACTTTTTCATGGCGAATTTTTTCATCGATCGCCCCATTTTTGCCTGGGTACTTGCCATCCTGTTGTGTCTGACAGGTGTCCTGGCGATTACGTCGCTTCCCGTTGAGCAATATCCCGAACTGGCGCCGCCTAACGTGCGCATCACGGCTAACTATCCCGGCGCCTCGGCGCAGACGCTTGAGAATACCGTGACGCAGGTTATCGAGCAGAATATGACTGGCCTCGACAACCTGATGTATATGTCTTCCCAGAGTAGCGCCACCGGTCAGGCAACCGTGACGCTCAGCTTTACGGCGGGTACCGATCCGGACGAAGCGGTGCAGCAGGTGCAAAACCAGCTCCAGTCGGCCCTGCGCAAGCTGCCTCAGGCCGTGCAAAACCAGGGCGTGACCGTGCGTAAAACCGGTGACACCAACATTTTGACCATAGCCTTTGTCTCCACCGACGGCTCGATGGATAAGCAGGATATTGCCGACTACGTTGCCAGTAACATTCAGGATCCGCTGAGCCGGATTAACGGCGTGGGGGATATCGACGCCTACGGTTCGCAGTACTCCATGCGCATCTGGCTTGACCCGA
Source organism: Cotesia vestalis (assembly GCA_000956155.1). Lineage (NCBI taxonomy): Eukaryota > Metazoa > Arthropoda > Insecta > Hymenoptera > Braconidae > Cotesia > Cotesia vestalis. The sequence goes on along the minus strand of JZSA01000348.1, from coordinate 104,903 downwards.
ATAAGTTAACCAGCGTCCAGATGACCGCTAAAGATGTCACCGACGCCATCGAATCCCAGAATGCGCAAATTGCGGTGGGCCAGCTCGGCGGCACGCCGTCGGTGGATAACCAGGCGCTGAATGCCACCATTAACTCGCAGTCGCTGCTGCAAACGCCGGAGCAGTTCCGCAATATCACCCTGCGGGTCAATCAGGACGGTTCTGAAGTGCGCCTGGGCGATGTCGCCACGGTTGAAATGGGGGCGGAGAAATATGATTACCTGAGCCGCTTTAATGGTAAGCCGGCGTCAGGTCTGGGGGTAAAACTGGCTTCAGGCGCTAACGAGATGGCAACCGCTGAACTCGTACTCAACCGCCTGGACGAACTGTCGCACTTCTTCCCGCACGGCCTGGAGTACAAGGTCGCCTACGAGACCACCTCATTTGTGAAGGCGTCCATTGAGGACGTGGTGAAAACCCTCCTCGAAGCCATCGCGCTGGTGTTCCTGGTGATGTACCTGTTCTTACAGAACTTCCGCGCCACGCTTATCCCCACCATTGCCGTGCCGGTGGTCCTGCTCGGCACCTTCGCGGTGCTCTACGCCTTCGGATACAGTATCAACACGCTGACCATGTTCGCCATGGTGCTGGCCATCGGCCTGCTGGTGGATGATGCCATCGTGGTGGTGGAGAACGTTGAACGCATCATGAGCGAAGAAGGACTTTCGCCGCGCCAGGCAACGCGCAAATCGATGGGGCAGATTCAGGGCGCGCTGGTGGGTATCGCGATGGTGCTGTCGGCGGTGTTTATCCCGATGGCCTTCTTTGGCGGCACCACCGGCGCGATTTACCGCCAGTTCTCTATCACCATCGTCTCTGCCATGGTGCTGTCGGTGCTGGTGGCGATGATCCTCACCCCTGCCCTCTGCTGTACCCTTCTTAAGCCGTTGCATAAAGGCGAACATCACGGCCAGAAAGGCTTTTTCGGCTGGTTTAACCGCATGTTTAACCGCAACGCGGCCCGCTATGAGGCAGGCGTGGGGAAAGTTCTCCACCGCAGCGTGCGCTGGATGGTGGTGTATGTCCTGCTGCTGGGCGGCATGGTTTTCCTGTTCCTGCGTTTGCCCACCTCCTTCCTGCCGCTGGAAGACAGAGGGATGTTTATCACCTCGGTCCAGCTCCCGAGCGGCTCAACCCAGCAGCAGACGCTGAAAGTGGTGCAGAAGGTGGAGAATTATTTCCACACCCAGGAGAAGGACAACGTGGTTTCCATCTTCTCAACCGTGGGTTCCGGCCCCGGCGGTAACGGGCAGAACGTGGCGCGTATGTTCATACGTCTGAAAGATTGGGAACAGCGCGACAGCAAAACCGGCTCCTCCTTTGCCATTATCGAGCGAGCCACGAAGGCGTTTAGCCACATCAAAGAGGCGCGCGTCTTCGCCAGCAGCCCTCCCGCCATCAGCGGAATGGGCAGCTCGGCAGGGTTTGATATGGAGCTGCAGGATCACGCCGGCGCGGGGCACGACGCGCTCATGGCTGCCCGCGATAAGCTTCTGGATCTGGCTGGCAAAGATCCGCAGCTCACGCGCGTTCGTCACAATGGCCTGGATGACAGCCCGCAGCTGCAGGTGGATATCGATCAGCGCAAAGCGCAGGCGCTTGGCGTCTCTATCGACGATATCAACAATACGCTGCAAACCGCCTGGGGCTCGAGCTATGTGAACGACTTTATGGATCGCGGCCGTGTGAAAAAGGTCTACGTCCAGTCGGCCGCCAAATACCGCATGCTGCCGGATGATATCAACCGCTGGTACGTGCGAAATAACGCGGGCGGTATGGTGCCGTTCTCGGCGTTTGCTACCTCCCGCTGGGAAACCGGTTCGCCTCGTCTGGAGCGTTACAACGGCTACTCGGCCCTGGAAATTGTCGGTGAAGCGGCGCCGGGGGTGAGTACCGGTACGGCGATGGACGTTATGGAAAACCTGGTGCAGCAGCTGCCGGCCGGTTTTGGCCTTGAGTGGACGGCCATGTCTTACCAGGAGCGCCTCTCCGGTGCGCAGGCACCTGCCCTGTACGCGCTGTCGCTGCTGGTGGTGTTCCTCTGCCTTGCCGCCCTGTATGAAAGCTGGTCGGTACCGTTCTCGGTCATGCTGGTGGTGCCGCTAGGGGTGATTGGCGCCCTGCTCGCCACCTGGATGCGCGGCCTGGAGAATGACGTTTACTTCCAGGTCGGGCTGCTCACCGTGATTGGCCTGTCGGCGAAAAACGCCATTCTGATCGTCGAGTTTGCCAACGAGATGAACGCTAAGGGGCACGACCTGATGGCCGCCACGCTCCACGCCTGCCGCCAGCGCCTGCGACCGATCCTGATGACCTCCCTGGCGTTTGTCTTTGGCGTGCTGCCAATGGCGACCAGTTCAGGGGCTGGCTCCAGCAGCCAGCACGCGGTAGGGACTGGCGTCATGGGCGGTATGATTTCGGCAACGATCCTGGCTATCTATTTCGTCCCGCTGTTCTTTGTGCTGGTTCGTCGCCGTTTCCCGCTGAAGGAACGCCCTGAATAAGCGGGCAACGCGTGACGGGTATAAAAAAGGCGGCTTAGTTAGCCGCCTTTTTACTGTGTGATAGATTCACACTATGGTTATTTTACTTATTTAAGTGCTCTTGCAATTCTTACTGAATATCATTTGCGAAGCATGTCTTCGATAAAGTCTTTCCAGTTCCCCAGTTCACGTTCAATCATAACAACCTCTCTTATTATTATGCGTATTCTACGAAAAACCATCATCATTGTGAAGATAATTTAGCCAATCACTGCGATTGCACCCCGCGCATACCCGGTGTTCAGGGTAACTATGCGCAGGGGCGAGTAAATTTTATGTGACGTGCAGCAATATTTAGAAATAACTCAGCGAACCGGTGAATTTTTATTAATGTAGTCACGCAGTTCACTATTTTGAGTGAATGGACAACTATGCTTAAATGATGAAATAATATTCAGCATACAGATGTACGTTGAATTATGAAGAATAACGAATTAAGCGATTTACTAAGCGTGCTATATTTCACTTAAGGATATATCTTCGAAATAATTGAACATTTCATCATCATTAGAGCAAAAGGATTCAACATGGTTGTGATGTACGGCATTAAAAACTGCGACACCATCAAAAAAGCCCGCCGCTGGCTGGAGGCCAGGAACATTGAGTACCGCTTCCATGACTACCGCGCCGATGGCCTTGATGCAGAATTTCTGCATACCGCCATCAACGAGCTGGGGTGGGAAGCGCTGCTGAACACCCGCGGTACCACCTGGCGAAAACTCGATGAATCACTGCGAGCCAGCATCACAGACGCCGACAGCGCGGCCAGGCTGATGCTTGAAATGCCAGCAATTATCAAACGCCCATTGCTCTGCAAGCCAGGTCAGCCTATGCTGCTGGGTTTCAGTGAAACCTTATATTCAGACTTTTTTGTTGAGGTGTAGTCTATGTCATGCCCGGTCATTGAGCTGACTCAGCAGCTTATTCGCCGTCCTTCCCTAAGCCCGGACGATGCAGGTTGTCAGGCATTAATGATTGAACGCCTGCGGGCCATCGGGTTTACCGTTGAAACGATGGACTTCGGCGACACGCAGAACTTCTGGGCATGGCGCGGCGAAGGCGAAACGCTGGCGTTTGCCGGGCATACCGATGTGGTTCCTGCGGGCGACGCAGACCGCTGGATCAACCCGCCGTTCGAGCCGACTATCCGCGACGGCATGCTGTTTGGCCGCGGTGCGGCGGACATGAAAGGTTCGCTGGCGGCCATGGTCGTGGCGGCCGAGCGCTTCGTGGCGCAGCATCCAGACCATAAAAACCGTCTCGCGTTTCTGATCACCTCCGATGAAGAAGCCAGCGCGCACAATGGCACGGTTAAAGTGGTTGAGGCGCTGATGGCGCGCAACGAACGCCTGGACTACTGCCTGGTGGGCGAACCGTCCAGTACCGAGATCGTCGGCGATGTGGTAAAAAACGGGCGTCGCGGGTCGCTGACCTGTAACCTGACGATCCACGGCGTGCAGGGGCACGTGGCCTATCCGCATCTCGCCGATAACCCGGTTCACCGTGCGGCCCCGATGCTCAATGAGCTGGTGGGTATTGAGTGGGACAAAGGCAACGAATACTTCCCACCGACCAGTATGCAGATAGCAAACATCAAGGCCGGGACGGGCAGTAACAACGTCATCCCGGGCGATTGTTTCGTTCAGTTCAACTTCCGCTTCAGCACTGAACTGACCGACGAAATGATCAAAGCGCGCGTGATGGCGCTGCTGGAGAAGTATGAATTGCGCTATACCGTGGACTGGTGGCTGTCCGGCCAGCCGTTCCTGACGCAGCGCGGTAAACTGGTGGATGCGGTGGTGAATGCCATCGCGCACTATAATGAAATAAAGCCACAGCTGCTGACAACGGGCGGCACCTCCGACGGACGCTTTATTGCCCGCATGGGGGCGCAGGTAGTCGAACTGGGTCCAGTTAACGCGACCATTCATAAAATCAATGAGTGCGTCAACGCGGCAGATTTACAACTGCTGGCCCGTATGTATCAACGTATTATGGAGCAACTCGTCGCCTGACGGTTGCTCTGAGAAGGAATAGCGAATGGATTGGCTTTCAAAGTACTGGTGGATCCTGGTGCTGGTGTTTTTAGTGGGCGTGCTGCTTAACGTGATTAAAGATCTGAAGCGCGTTGATCACAAAAAATTCCTCGCCAACAAACCGGATCTCCCGCCGCATCGTGACTTTAACGACAAGTGGGACGATGAAGACGACTGGCCGAAGAAAGACCAGAAGAAATAATTGTGATTCCCCTCACCCTGTAAGGGAGAGGGGAAATAATTACATAAACTCGACAATATCATCATCATTCGGCTTAGCGCCGCTGAGTGCTTCGTCGAAGTAGTGCTTCGGCACGGTGTAACGCAAATGGTCGAGCGCAAACTGCATGCTACGATCGTCAATCGCATGCCCCAGATCCTCGACGATATCCAGCGTGACATCCCCGCCTTCACGAATGAGCGCCTCCTGGGCAGCCACCGCGTGAGCCAGATCGATTACCCTGTCTTCACCACCATGGATCAGGTGAATGGTAGTGTGCGTAGTGGCCCGCTGCGGCAACGTCGCAAAGCGTCCGTTAAAAGCAATGACGCGCGAAACCAGACCCGGCTGCGCCTTCACGCTCTCAAGCGACATAATCGACCCCTGTGAGAAGCCAATCAGCGCGGTGGCGTTAGCCCCCACGCCGCTCTGCTGCTGCCAGTAGCGCACGATTTCGATAAAAGCAGGCATGACGGCATCAATGCGCGCCTGACGGTTCTCTTCGGTCACGCCCTGCACGGAGAACCAATGCCGACCATCCGGGCCGCATGGCTCCACGCCACCAATGCTGATAATCAGCGCGTCCGGGAATATCGGTGCGAACCAGCTGCCAATCTGCCCCATGTTGACGGCATTATCGCCAACGCCATGAAACAGCAGCAGTAACTGTTTAGCCGGTTTATCCGGGCTTTGAACAACAAAATGGTCATGTTTCATGGCGAGCTCCTTAATTGATAAGCAGGATTTTACGCCTCTCGGGGGTAATGACCATGCCACTTTACTGAAGAAGTCATTGAAAAAATTGCCATTGCAAAACGCGCTCTCTCAGTTGCTGACAGCGCGCGCGATCGAGCGTTTCCAGCGCCAGGGCGGCGTCATTACGCAGGCGCGCCAGCAATGCTTTACGCCCGGAAAGAGAGAGTTCGGCGCTGAGCGCGGCCTCCTCTTTTCGTGCCTCGATTTTTCCGCGCAACGCCGCCAGCGGCGCATCCACCGCGAGCAGCAGACGCGTTAAGGCCGCCACCGAGGTCGAAAACGGGCGATGAGCAAAGGCAAACCCTGCCAGCTCCAGCCAGTCATCACTGTTAAGGGTAGCCTCCCAGCGATCGGGCACGGGGATCTTTTCTTCATTCCACGCCGAAAGAACGCGCGCATCGCGGCACAGTCGTTGGTGTTCCTGCTCGCACAGTCGGTGCCCTGGCTCAGTTAGCGGTCGCATCGCCATCGCCGTGTAGCAGCCGCTGCTGGCCTCCCGGTGGCTGCCCATGCGCACCAGCACAAAGCCGCACTGCCGCCAGAAGCGCCACAGCTCGTCGGTATAGCCAAAACTGACGGAGAGGTAATCCTGCCCCCCGGCAGTGCGGATCAGCGCCTGGCCGATCCCCTCCCGCTGACGATGGGGATGCACGGCTATGCGGGTCACGCGTCGCCCGCTAAGCGTTGCGGCTAGCGGCGACCCGCCGTGCGCCGCCAGAGACTGGGCCACAAGATTTCCGCGTGGACGGCGATATCCCGCCCACACCGCGCGGCTCAATTCAGGGGATAACCCGCCCTCCTCCACCAGCCAGAGCGCCCCGACAATAGCGCCGCCCGCTTGCGCGACGGCAAAATGCTGACCAGGGGCATCCATCATTCGGCGTAAATCGAGCGGCGACGTACGGTAGTGTGCGGCACACAGCAGCTCGTAAACGCCCGCCACGCGCGCCGGATGACGCTCCCAGTCCTGCGGTTCAAGCGAGCCTAAGGTCACGTCGCCTGCGGGACGCTGGTCGATAAGCGCATCGTCAAACAGCAGGTCGCTATCAACAACCCGCTCAAGCGGACACCCGGCCGCCCAGCGGATCGGGCTGGAAAGCGTGTAACGCTGCAACGCGCTAAACCGTGCGCAGAATTTCAGCAAAAAGCCCCTGCCGGTGCCTTCATAGCCCTGCACCGTCGTGGTTAGCACAACCCGTGGGAAACGGTTAACCAGCTGTTCAAGCAGCGGGCCGGGGATGGCAGCCGCCTCGTCAACGATCAGCCAGTCCGCCTGCACGTCGCTTGCCAGGATGGCGTCCGGAGCCATGAAGTGAAAGCGCTCTCCGGCGAAGCGCGCGATCACGTCGGTCGCGCCTTTTGCCGGCGCGGTGACGATAGCGCAGCCCGCCACACGCGTAAGCAACATCCCCGCGAGTGCCGATTTCCCGCGCCCGCGCGGGGCTGTGATGGCCGCAACGCCAGGCTCCATCGCCAGCAGCGCCGTCAGAATAGCGGCCTGCTCGCGCTGCGGCTCGCCGCGGGCGGGCTGCCAGTCAGGCACGTCAGGGAAGGATGGAAGGGATAACGCCTTTTCTTGCTGCCAGATAATCGCGTCGGGATCGGCGGCGATTATCCGGCAAAAATGGTGAACGAAGTGCGGGGTGGCGATCGGGTCGGGTCGGTCGCTCCAGCGTACGGAATCCGCGTCCGGCGTATCAGCCCACCGGGACAGGGGCGGAACCAGCAGCACCAGCAGGCTTCCGGCACGCAGCGTTCCGGCAAGCGCGGCAAAAGCGGAGACGTCAAACCCAACGCGGGCATCAAAGACGGCATGCAGAAACTCGCGCCCCAGCAGCCCGCTCATGGCCTTTGAGGGATGTTCATCAAGCCACAGCCAGTCGCCGGGCAGGGTATCGCGCAGGGCGACTGCCTGCGCAAGCGCCCACTGCGGCTCCCCGCTGAGCACCACCAGCCGACGATGGCCTTTGCGCCCGAGCAGGGTTATCAGATTTTCAAACGCCAGCATTACATGGCTTTACCGAAGGTATCACACTGCGCCGGGTCGCCACTGTCGAAACCCCGTTTGAACCAGGTGTAGCGCTGTTCAGAGGTTCCATGCGTAAAGCTGTCCGGCACCACGCGGCCCTGGCTCTGCTGCTGCAGACGATCGTCGCCAATGGCTTCAGCCGCGTTCAGCGCCTCTTCCAGGTCCCCCGCTTCGAGCACGCCCTGCTTCTGCATGCTGTTGCCCCACACGCCGGCAAAGCAGTCCGCCTGCAGCTCCATGCGCACCGACAGGTGATTCACTTCCGTCTGAGAGGCATTCTGCTGCATCTGGCGCACTTTAGGTTCGATACCGAGCAACTTCTGTACGTGGTGTCCGACTTCATGCGCAATCACGTAGCCCTGGGCAAAATCGCCGTCAGCGCCGAGCTTGCGTTTCATGTCGTCGTAAAAAGAGAGATCGATATAGACGGTACTGTCAGCCGGACAGTAGAACGGGCCCATCACCGACTGCCCGGTACCGCAGCCGGTACGCGTCGCACCGCGGTACATCACCAGTTTCGGCGGCTGATAGGTTTTCCCCATCTTCTCGAACTGCTGACTCCAGGTGTCTTCGGTCGTGGCGAGGATCACGGAGGTAAATTTCGCCGCTTCATCTTCATTCGGGCTGATGGAGCGCGACGATTGTTGCTGCTGCTGAAGAGGTTCTCCGGTCAGCATCCCGGTTAAATCGACACCGTAATAGCCCGCAACCAGCACCACGATCAGCAGAATAATCCCGCCCTTTCCACTGGGTAACCGGAAGCCAGGACCGCCCATAGACGGGCCGCCGCCGCTACTGCTGCGCCTGTCTTCTACATTGTCACTTTCACGACGCCCTTGCCAGCGCATAAACACCTCGAAAATATCCTATTATTCATAGCTATGATCGTAGGCGGTTAATGGCAAGATTACCATAGGAAACAAAGGTAAGACGCCAAAGGATGCAAACATCCTTTGGCAACAGAGAGGATCAGTCGAGCTTAACGCCTAAACGGTGAGCAACCGCTTCGTAGGCTTCAATCAGGCCACCCAGGCTCTGACGGAAACGGTCTTTATCCATTTTATCCAGCGTCTCTTTGTCCCACAGGCGGCTGCCGTCCGGGGAGAACTCATCGCCCAGCACCACTTCGCCTTTGAACAGACCGAACTCCAGCTTGAAATCAACGAGGATCAGGCCCGCGTCGTCGAACAGCTTTTTCAGCACGTCGTTGGCTTTGTAGGTCAACTCCTGCATACGCGCTAGGTTCTCTTTACTGACCCAGCCAAAGGTTTCGCAGTAGGATTCGTTAACCATCGGATCATGCATGGCGTCGTTTTTCAGGAACAGATCGAACAGCGGAGGATTCAGCTCGATACCTTCTTCAATGCCAAGACGCTTCACCAGTGAGCCAGCGGCGCGGTTACGCACCACGCATTCCACCGGGACCATATCGAGTTTCTTCACCAGACATTCCGTATCGGACAACAACGCTTCCATCTGGGTCGGAATACCCGCTTCGGCCAGTTTGGTCATAATGAAGTGGTTGAACTTGTTGTTCACCATGCCTTTACGATCGAACTGCTCAATGCGCGCGCCATCCCCTGCTGACGTATCATTGCGGAACTCGAGCACCAACAGATCGGGGTTTTCCGTGCTGTATACGGTCTTCGCTTTGCCACGATACAACTCAGCTTGCTTCTGCATCTTCATTACTCCTGGTGTGATAATTTGAGTTCAAAACTGGGAATATTATGCCACGCACACGTTTGCGTAGCACGAAAATAAAAAGGGCTGGATTAACCAGCCCTCATTTTTATTTGCTGAATGCAGCCTGGAAGACCGCGACCAGCGCATCGTTCTGCGACTGGGTCAGCGTGTGGCCTTTCGGATCGATAAACTGCAGGCTACTGCGGTTATCGAGGTCACCGACCTGAATTTTATAATCGCCGGAGGCCAGCTGTGGATCGCGTGCGCCCAGCTCCTGCCATGCGCTATCGGACAGCGGCTTGTAGGTTGCCGTCATGCTACCCGTTGAACGCGTGCTGTCAGAAACCTTCATGCCCATCTTTTCCAGCGTCGCTGGCAGGCGCTGCCAGGTCTGGTTAAATGGCGCACGAACAACCAGCATTGGCAGACCGGTCTCATCAGCGGCGCTCTGCACGTCGAAGGTGGTCCCGTTACTGCTCCGCGCTGCGTTAGCCGCATCCGTCGCGTTTTTATCCAGACCGGCGGCAATCACGTTCAGCATTTCGGTGCTGTAGCGCTGCATGGAAGCCGGATCGGCCACCGCTTTACCCGCCTGCTCCAGGTTCAGCAGCTTAACGGTGACCGCCTGCTGATAACCCTGAGGCTTAACGGAGACTTGATAACGACCACGGTACTGCTGATCTTCATCCAGACGGTTCCAGTTAATCCAGTCGGTGGTTAACGTCTGGCTGGCGTCGTCACGTTTGTCGATGGTGTAATTCTTCGCCTGAATGACGCTCACCACCTGCGGCCACAGGGTGCTGTTACGACCGCTTTCAACCAACAGCGATGCGGTATCACCGGTAAACTGGGTACGCGCGCCGCTCACCAGCGCCAGAGGCTGCGCCGGTGGACGAATATCAAGCGCTTTACCCACCTGACCGCTACCGTTGGTCACGGGAATATTGTAATCACCGTTTTGAATCGGCAGGATCATGCCAGCAGGTGCGTGAAGTTCAGCAAGCGGTGTCGCATCCAGATAGGATTCATCACCGCTCACCTGGCGCTTGTAGCGCGAGTCTGAACTACAGGCAGCGAGCAGCATCACAAGCGAAACACTCGCAACCTTCGCCAGGCGCGACTTCTGTACTGAATAAGCCATCAAATCTCCCTAAACTTTACAGCAAACCAGCATGCTTGAGCGCGCCAGCGACGATATCGCGACCGTGGTCGGTAATCGGTGTCATTGGCAGACGCAGCGTGTCGGTTGCTACAAGTCCCAACTCCTTACAGGCCCATTTCACTGGGGTCGGATTGGGTTCGACAAATAATTTATTGTGCAACGGCATCAGACGCTGATTAATCACGCGAGCGTCATCAAAATGACCGGCCGCCGCCAGCTTGCACATTTCCGCCATATCGCGCGCCGCAACGTTTGCCGTTACGGAAATCACGCCATGGCCTCCGAGCTGCATAAAGTCCAGCGCGCTCGCGTCATCACCACTCAACAGGATAAAGTCGTCTGAAACCAGCTCTTTGATCTGATGAACGCGGCTTAAGTTCCCCGTTGCCTCTTTAATCCCGATAATATTTTTTACTTTCGAGAGGCGACCAACGGTTTCCGGCAGCATATCGCAACCGGTGCGGGACGGCACATTATACAGAATTTGTGGCAAGTCAGTATGTTCAGCGATGGCTTTGAAATGCTGGAACAAACCTTCCTGGGTAGGACGGTTGTAGTAAGGGGTAACCGTCAGACAGCCGACAATGCCGCTGTCGTTGAAACGTTGAGTCAGGCTGATAGCTTCTGCGGTGGCATTCGCACCCGTTCCCGCGATGACGGGAATGCGTCCGTCAGCCAGCTCAAGGGTCAGCATCACCACATCGCCGTGCTCTTCGTGGCTCAACGTGGCAGATTCACCGGTAGTCCCTACCGAAACGATCGCCGAGGTTCCGTTGGCGACATGGTAATCAATCAGCTTCTTCATGCTTGACCGGCAGACATTACCTTTTTCATCCATCGGTGTAACAAGCGCGACAATACTTCCCGTGAACATGGGCCATCCTCTGTGCGAACAAGAGCCTCAATGTTACGTTTGGAACTGTAATAAAAGCAAGCGACCTGAGGCTCTCAGGCGGTTGTATGCATGTTTTTTTTATGCTTTCCTTAGGAAGACTTAACCAAGCAAAGGAAGAACAGGTTTGACAACCTCATCACAACATTACCTGGTTATCACTGCGCTGGGTGCTGACAGGCCGGGTATTGTGAACACCATCACCCGCCACGTAAGCAGCTGCGGCTGTAATATCGAAGACAGCCGCCTGGCTATGCTTGGCGAAGAGTTCACGTTTATTATGCTGCTGTCCGGGACATGGAACGCCATTACGCTTATTGAATCCACCCTGCCCCTGAAAGGCGCGGAGCTGGATCTGCTGATCGTCATGAAGCGTACCACCGCGCGCCCACGCCCGGCGCTGCCTTCCACCGTCTGGGTACAGGTTGAAGTTCCTGATTCTCCGCATTTGATTGAGCGTTTCACCGCGCTGTTTGACAGCCATCAGATGAATATTGCCGAGCTGGTTTCCCGTATACAGCCGGGAGACAATAGCGAGACCCCCACACTGTTTATTCAAATCACGGCGCACAGTCCTGCCTCGCAGGATGCCTCAAATATTGAGCAAGCCTTCAAAGCCCTCTGTACAGAATTACGCGCGCAGGGCAGTATAAGCGTCGTTAATTATTCTCAGCATGAACAAGACGGAGTCGAGTAATGAACCCACTGAAAGCCGGTGATATCGCACCGAAATTTAGCTTGCCGGATCAAGACGGCGAGCAAGTAAATTTAACCGACTTCCAGGGACAGCGTGTTCTGGTCTATTTCTACCCGAAAGCCATGACCCCGGGCTGTACCGTACAGGCCTGTGGTTTGCGCGACAACATGGATGACCTGAAAAAAGCCGGTGTAGAAGTGCTGGGTATCAGCACCGATAAGCCCGAAAAGCTGTCACGGTTTGCGGAAAAAGAGCTGCTGAACTTTACGCTGCTTTCCGACGAGGACCACCAGGTCTGCGAACAGTTTGGCGTCTGGGGCGAGAAGTCTTTTATGGGCAAAACCTACGACGGTATTCACCGCATCAGCTTCCTGATTGACGCTGACGGGAAAGTTGAGCATGTGTTCGATGATTTCAAAACCAGCAACCACCATGACGTGGTGTTGAACTGGCTGAAAGAAAACGCGTGATAATTTTAGTGCCGGGTGGCGCTGCGCTTACCCGGCCTACATTCGCGTGCAGGTCGGGTAAGGTGAAGCCGCCACCCGGCAAAATCTACTTCTCTTCCACCGCCGGTACATCCGGCCATGCGTGAACCACCGCTTTAATCAGCGTCGCCAGCGGAATCGCAAAGAACACGCCCCAGAATCCCCACAGCCCACCGAAGATCACCACCGAAAGAATGATGACCAGCGGGTGCAGATTCACCGCTTCAGAGAACAGCACCGGCACCAGCAGGTTGCCGTCCAGCCCCTGAATAATCAGATACACCGCGAAACAGCTCCAGAACTCGGTCCCCAGACCAAACTGGAACAGCGCCACGCCCACCACCGGGATTGTCACGACAAAGGCACCGATATAGGGAATGAGCACCGAGAAGCCCACCAGCACCGCCAGCAGCAATGAATAATTGAGGCCGAAAATCACGAAGCCAATCCAGGTCGCGACGCCGACCACAATCATCTCCAGCACTTTGCCGCGAATATAGTTGGTGATCTGCTGGTTCATCTCCTCCCAGACCTGCCCGGCCAGACCGCGGTTGCGCGGCAGAACCCGGCGCACGGCGTTCAGCATCTGCTCTTTATCTTTCACCAGGAAGAAGACCATCAGCGGCACCAGCACCAGATAGACTGCCAGCGTCAGCAGCCCCACCAGCGAAGCCAGAGAGTATTTCACTACCGAATCGCCCATCGTCATGATGCGGGCGCGCATGTTTTCTGCCATGGCGTCGATAATCCCGGCGTCCATCAGCGCGGGATAGCGGCGCGGCAGCGTAGCGGCAAAATCAGAGAGCTTATTGAGCATGCCGGGCATATCGCGGATAAGATAGATCCCCTGCTGCCAGGCAACCGGCATCACCACAAACGCCATTAACAACAGAATGCCAACGAACAGCACCAGCACGATGCTGGTCGCCCAGCGGCGGGAACAACCGATATTTTCCAGACGGGCCGTCGGCCACTCCAGCAGATACGCCAGAACTATCGCCACCAGCAAAGGCGCCAGCAGGCCGCTAAAGAAGAACAGGATGCCGAATCCCGCAACCAGAATAACCAGCAAAGCGATGGCCTCCGGGTCACTGAACCGACGCCGGTACCACTGCATTAACATTTCGAGCATACAACCCTTCCCTGAATCGGATGGCGGGACTGAGACGGTGAATTGTATCTAACTGTCACAAAAAAGACTTTCCTTTTTGTATCACTGTAATCATTCGCAAAAGCCTGAGGAATGGGATTTTCTTCATGCCTTAACACGGCTACACTCGCATGGCAGTGGAGATGAACGATATACCGCTTCATCGGTCAAATTAGCACATCCAACATACAGGACAGTGGTTATGTTCAGGCAGTTGAGAAAAACACTGGTTGCGACACTTATCGCCGCGCTGACGGTGGGTCAGGCAGCGCCTGCTTTCGCTGACTCGGCCGATACCTTGCCAGATATGGGCACCACCGCAGGAAGCACGCTCTCCATCGGTCAGGAGATGCAAATGGGTGATTACTATGTCCGCCAACTGCGCGGCAGCGCGCCGTTGATCAACGATCCGCTGCTGGTGCAATACATTAACGGCCTGGGGATGCGCCTCGTCGCGCACGCCAACTCGGTGAAGACCCCCTTCCACTTCTATTTGATCAATAACGACGAAATCAACGCCTTTGCCTTCTTCGGGGGCAACGTGGTGCTGCATTCGGCGTTATTCCGCTACTCCGATAACGAAAGCCAGCTGGCTTCGGTCATGGCGCACGAAATTTCGCACGTCACCCAGCGCCACCTGGCCCGCGCGATGGAAGACCAGAAGCGCAACGCCCCACTCACCTGGGTGGGCGCGCTCGGCTCCATCCTGCTGGCGATGGCCAGCCCGCAGGCGGGGATGGCCGCCCTGACCGGCACCCTGGCGGGCACGCGTCAGGGCATGATCAGCTTTACCCAGCAAAACGAACAGGAAGCGGACCGCATCGGTATTCAGGTGCTGCAGCGCGCGGGCTTTGACCCGCAGGCGATGCCGAGCTTCCTGGAGAAACTGCTCGACCAGGCGCGCTACTCGTCGCGTCCACCCGAAATTCTGCTGACGCACCCGCTGCCGGAAAGCCGCCTGTCGGATGCGCGCAACCGCGCCAACCAGATGCGCCCGGTGGTTGTGCAGTCTTCGCAGGATTTCTACATGGCGAAGGTCAGAACCCTGGGGATGTACAACTCCGGGCGTAACCAGCTCACCAGCGACCTGCTGGATGCCCTGGCAAAAGGCAACGTGCGCGAGAAAAATGCAGCCCGGTACGGTCAGGCGCTGCAGGCGATGGAAGCCAGTAAATACGATGAGGCGCGTAAAGCCCTCCAGCCACTGCTGGCCGCCGACCCCAACAACCCGTGGTACCTCGACCTTGCGACCGATATCGATCTGGGGCAGAAAAAAGCGACCGATGCCATTAACCGTCTGAAAGGGGCGAAAGAGGTGGGGACCAACCCGGTACTGCAGCTTAACCTGGCGAACGCTTACTTACAGGGTGGGCAGGCCCGCGAGGCGGCGGCGATCCTGAACCGCTACACCTTTAATAACAAAGACGATCAAAACGGCTGGGATCTGCTGGCGCAAGCGGAAGCGCAGCTCGGCAACCGCGATCAGGAGCTGGCGGCGCGCGCCGAAGGCTTTGCGCTGGTGGGCCGCCTCGATCAGGCCATTTCAATGCTCAGCAGCGCCAGTTCGCAGGTTAAGCTCGGCAGCCTGCAGCAGGCGCGCTACGATGCGCGTATCGATCAGCTGCGCGGATTGCAGCAGCGCTTCAAGCCGTACGAAAAGATGTAACAAAGGAGAATGCACGTTATGACAGACGCGGTAAAAATCTACCACAATCCCCGCTGCTCCAAGAGCCGCGATACCCTCAGCCTGCTGAAGTCTAACGGCGTTGACCCGGAGATCGTATTGTATCTGGATACGCCGCCGGACGCGCAGACGATCCGCCAGCTGCTGCGTATGCTGGATATGGGCAGCGCGCGCGAACTGATGCGTCAGAAAGAGGATCTGTATAAATCACTCGGTCTGGATAACACCCGTCTCTCTGAAGATGAGCTTGTCCAGGCGATGGTGGACAATCCGAAGCTGATCGAACGCCCCATCGTCGTGGCAAACGGCAAGGCGCGTATCGGACGCCCGCCGGAACAGGTGCTTGAGATCCTCTAATCCTTACGCCGCAGCGCTTCAAGAAACGCCTGCGGCGTGCAGTCCCCCAGCCTTTTCTGCGCTTTCCCCCGGTTGTAAAAGTCGCACAGCTGAATGAGTAACTCTCCGGCTGGCTCGACGCTCACGCGTGGAATAATCTCACGTAACGGCACCGTAACCTGAACGGCACTGCGTGTTTGCGCATGCGCTTTTACGGTGACCTCCTGCCCAGGCAGCGACACGTCAAAACCAAAAGTCTCAACACATTGGATATCGACCGGGCATGCCGCCAGCAGCGCCTGCGTCCAGTGAGCGAGCAGTTGGGGCGACAGTCCCGCATAGAGCCGGGCATGACACCAGCCGCTCACCGGTTCGCGCGCCCACAGCAGATGCTGCTCACCGCCATCATCCATATGCAGCGATAGCGGCTGATGATAAAGCATAAGCTTATCCGGCATGATGCCTGCCTTCAGGGCCTTTTTGCCCTGCAGCGCCGCGCCCTTTTGTCTGGCAGACCCGAGGTAGCGGTTTAACGTCGCCCGCGAAACCGCAATCCCCAGCCCCTCATTCACCAGCAGCAGTAGCTCATCGAGCGGTGCACTGGTGGCATCGCGCAGCACATTCACCAGCGCAACCTGTTCCTGTCTCAATGCTTTGTGTACCACTTTTGGCGTTGTATGGTTATCGGCAACCTGCTCGCGATTGCGCCAGCGCCTGACGGTGGTAACCGAAATTCCCAGCTCCTGCGCCAGCTCTCTGTCGCTTTTCGTCGACTGCTGGAGGTAGCGGCGAACCCGTGGTGTGGTCGTGGCATTGGCGTGCAGTTTAATTTCCATCGCAACATTCCATGAAACTAATCTTGTGAGATTTATAGTGCGTCAGCGAATGCTTTGTGACCGATTTCACCTTTCGCTTGCCGCGATTCACTGATAATCACCAGACATAACATAAACAACGCCACTCAATCTTGTACGGAGTTCACAATGAACAATGTTCTGGGATTTCTTGAAGCAAAACTGATGCCGCTGGCAGCCAAAACGGCACAGCAGCGTCATCTCGGTGCCATACGCGGGGCCTACGTTTCGTTTATGCCGTTTATCATCGTCGGCTCCATCCTGCTGGTTATCTCATCCTTTCCGAATCAGGCCTATCAGCACTTTATGTCCAGGGCCTTCGGCGAAAGCTGGAGCGCCATTATCGAGATCCCGTTTAACGCGGTGTTTTCGACCATGTCGCTGTTTATCAGCTTCCTTGTGGCGTTTCGCCTGGCGGAACATTACGGCGAAGATCGCATCTCCTGCGGGATCCTGGCGCTGGTGGCATTTCTGATCCTCACGCCGTTTATCAAGGTGGCGGAAAACGGCGGGATCACCGTTATGCCGGTGGAGTGGATTGGCAGTAAAGGGCTGTTCGTGGCGATGATTGGCTCGCTGCTGTGGACGGAGTTGTTCTGCTGGCTGAAGCGCAAAAAGCTGGTCATCAAAATGCCGGACGGCGTGCCGCCTGCGGTGCAGGAGTCTTTCGCCGCGCTGATCCCTGCCCTGCTGGTGATGATCCTGGTGCTGATTATCCGCATCATCTTCGAAAACACACACTACAACACCATTCACCAGTTCATCTATGAGGTGGTTGCCACGCCGGTTCGCCACTACGGCACCTCCTATTTCGGCGCGCTGATGACGGTATTCAGCATCACGATCCTGTGGTCGGTGGGGATTAACTCCGGTTCGATGATCAACGGCATCATCCGCCCGCTATGGATGGAGAACCAGACCGACAATATCGCCGCCATTCAGGCCGGGACAACGCCGCCGCACATTATCACCGAACAGTTTTTTGACATGATCTGGATGGGCGGCGCGGGTGCCACGCTGTCGCTGGTGATTGCGATGCTGATTTTCGCCCGCAGTAAAAACATGCGTGAAGTAGCGCGCTTAGGCGCAGGGGCTTCGGTGTTCAACATCAACGAACCGATCCTGTTTGGCCTGCCGGTGATCATGAACCCGATCATGCTCATCCCGTTCAACCTGGTGCCGCTGGTGCTGGTCACCGTGCAGTATGTCGCGATGAAAATTGGCGCGGTGGCCGTCACCACCGGGGTGTTTATCCCCTGGACCCTGCCCCCGGTCATCAGCGGTTTTATCGTTACAGGCCATCTGAGCGGCAGCGTGATGCAGCTCATCAACCTGCTGATTGGCGCCATGCTGTACCTGCCTTTCATGCGAATCGTGGACAAACAGTACCGCGCAGCGGAACTGACCACGGCTACGCAAACCGACACCACCCTTGCAAAACAGGAGTAAAGCATGTGGGGAATTATTGCAACCTGGCGCATGGCGCTTGAGGGCGTAACGGAGTCTGCGTCCGCGCTGGCTGCGGGAAAACCGGTCGCCGACGCGGTGGTGGATGCCGTCGCCACCGTCGAGGACTTCCCGTTTTATAAATCCGTGGGTTACGGTGGCCTGCCAACCGAAAACGGCGAGGTGGAACTCGACGCGGCCTACATGGATGGCGACACGCTGGCTTTCGGTGCCGTGGGCAATCTGGTGGATATTGCCAACCCGGTACGCGTGGCCCACGCGCTTAGCCGCCAGCGCTATAACAGCCTGCTGGTCGGCCAGGGCGCGCGCGAGTGGGCGCTGAGCCAGGGCTTTAGCGACAAAATCATGCTCACGGACCGCGCAATGCAGCATTACCGCAAGCGCTGCCGTGAAACGCTGGATAAAGGTCTCAGTCCGTACGACGGGCACGACACCGTCGGGATTATCGGCCTCGATAAGCAGGGATCGATGAGCGTGGCCACCTCCACCAGCGGCCTGTTTATGAAAAAGCGCGGCCGCCTGGGCGACTCCCCCATTATCGGCTCGGGTTTTTACTGCGACAGCGAAACCGGTGCCGCCACCGCCACGGGCGTGGGCGAAGACCTGATGAAAGGCTGCACCAGCTACGAAATTGTTCGCCGCATGGCGCAGGGCATGACGCCGCAGCAGGCGGCAGACTCGGTGGTGTTTGAACTGGAAGACAAGCTGATGTCGCGCTTTGGCCGCGTGGGAGATCTCTCGGTGGTGTGTATGAACAACAAAGGGGAATTCGGCGCGGCGACCAACATCAAAACCTTCTCGTTTGTGGTCGCCACCGCCCATCAGCCGCTGACCGTATTTCGCACCGAGCGCCTGCGCGAGAAAACGCATTATCAGGCCGTAGACGAGGCGTGGATGCAGACCTACGCCGAGCGCATTCGCGCGCCGATTGAGGACTAACGATGATTACCTGGGATCTTATTACCACACCTGAAAGCGCGACACCGCGCAGCCATCTGATTGCCCGAAGCGACAGCACGTGGCTACCGGATACCGCGCTGATAGCCGATATGCAGGCGCAAAAGACTGTTGCGGATACGCGATTTGGCTGCGCTCCGTTTGCCCGCATCACCCTTTTACCGGACGCGCTCTGGCACGACAGCCTGACCGAAGGCTTGCTGACCGCGCTCAGGCCGCTGCTGGCCTCGCCCGCGAGCGCCGATGTGGTGCTGGACGTCACGGATATCGATGAGGTTGCCCTGGCCCAGGTGCTGCGTTTTCTCTTTAACCAGGCGCACACGCTTGCCGACCTGCACCTGAAGAAAACGGACGACACGGCGGTGCGGGTTCGCCACATTACCGCGCTGTGTCTGGCGCAACAGCAGGAAAAGCTGGAGGTGATTTTCCGCGAGCAGCAGGCGATTGCCCGCGGTATGGTCGCCGCCCGGCGGCTGGCGGATATGCCAGCCGATCGTTGTACACCGCAGTTTGTCGTCGAAGAGGCGCAGCGGCTGTGCGCCGCCTTCCCCGCGCTGCGCTGTGAAGTGCTTGATGAAAACGCGATCGTTGAGCAGGGCCTGGGGCTGCTGCATGCCGTCGGCAAAGGTGCGACCTGCCCGCCGCGCCTGCTTGCCATCCACTATGAGGGCGCGTCGGAAGGCCCGGTGCGCTGCTATGTGGGCAAAGGCGTTACATTCGATACGGGTGGCCTGTGGCTGAAGGAAGGCGCGGGCATGTACACCATGAAGTATGACATGTGCGGGGCGGCAAACGTGCTCGGCCTGATGCTCACCGCCGCCGAACTGGCGCTGCCCGTGCGCATGATGGGCGTGCTGGCGCTGGCAGAAAACGCCATCGGGCCGAACGCTATGCAGCCAGGCAGCGTGGCCCGCGCCTGTAACGGCATGACGGTTGAAATCAACAACACCGATGCCGAAGGCCGGCTGGTACTGGCGGACGCCATTGCCTGGGCCAGCCAGCGTCATCCACAGGCGCGCTACATCATCGATATGGCGACCTTAACGGGCGCGGTGGTGAAGGCGCTCGGCTATGAACTGAGCGGGCTGATGACCCAGGATGAACCGCTGCGCGAAGCGCTGACTCAGGCGGGAAAACGGTGCGCAGACGAAGTCTGGTCGCTGCCGCTGGACGCGAGGCTGAAAAAGCAGACCGACAGCGCGATAGCCGATCTCTGCAATACGCCGACCAACAACGCGGCGATCAGCGCCTCGGCTGCCTGGCTGCTGCACCACTTCTGCCCGCCGACCATTCCGTGGGCGCATCTGGATATCAGCGGAACGGCGTTATGGCGTGAGGGCGGACGGAGCGTGGCGTCGGGAAGACCGATTCCGCTGCTGGTAGAGCACCTGATGGGGGATCTTTAAGCCCGGTGGCGCTGCGCTTACCGGGCCGGCAAAAAACTCAAAGCTTGAGAATATCTTTCACAAACGGAATGGTCAGCTTACGCTGGGCGGTAATAGAGGCGCGATCGAGTTGATCCAGGGTATCGAAAAGAGTGCGCATCTCACGATCGAGTCGCTTCAGGAGGAAGCGACCGACGTCTTCCGGCAGCTCAAAACCGCGCAGCCGTGAACGGAGCTGTAGCGCCTGAAGTTTATCTTCATCAGACAGCGGCTGCAGCTTGTAGATTTGCCCCCAGTCCAGGCGGGATGCCAGATCCGGCAGCCCCAGGTTAAGCTGGCGCGGCGGCCTGTCGCCGGTAATCAGCAGCCGGGTTTTGCCCGACTCGAGTATGCGGTTATAAAGATTGAAGATCGCCATTTCCCACGGCTCATCCCCCGCCACGCACTCGATATTATCGATGCAGACTAACGAGAGATGTTCCATTCCCTCCAGCACTTCAGGCACAAACCAGGTGCGTTTATCCAGCGGCACATAGCCTACTGCATCACCTCGGGCAGAAAGCTCCGCACAGGCGGCGTGCAACAGATGGCTGCGCCCCGCGCCTTCGCGTGACCAGATATAGATGTATCCGCTGTGATCCTGGCGCAGCACATTTTGCAGTGCAGCCAGTAAAGAGGGGTTATCACCCGGCCAGAAACTCGCGAAAGTTTCGTCGTCAGGGAGATAGAGTGGCAGAGAGAGCTGTGCCGGTCCGTTCAGAAATACCTCAACCAGATATCACATAAAATCGGCAACGAGTTTATCACGGAACCCGCAAGGAGAGAACCGGGCGGATCGCCCACCCGGTTTAACGATCAATGAGACGTTTTCTCGCCCTCATCCGCATCCAGGACTTCTTCTTCCGGACGAACGATGGAGATCAGCTTGAAGATCAGGCTCAGGGCAATCCCGACGATGGTCGCCAGCGCCATGCCTTTCAGCTCTGCCGCACCAATGTGTACCGTCGCGCCGCTCACGCCAATAATCAGGATCACGGAGGTGAGGATCAGGTTTTGCGCTTTGTTGTAGTCCACTTTGGATTCAATCAGCACGCGAATACCGGACGCACCGATCACCCCGTACAGCAGCAGAGAAACGCCGCCCATCACTGGCTCCGGGATGGCCTGAATCGACGCAGCCAGTTTGCCCACGCAGGAGAGCAGAATCGCAATGATTGCGGCACCGCCAATAACCCACGTACTGTAGACGCGCGTGATGGCCATTACGCCGATATTCTCGCCGTAGGTGGTGTTCGGCGTTGAGCCGAAGAAACCGGAGATAATGGTCGAAAGACCGTTGGCAAACATCGACCGGTGCAGGCCCGGGTCGCGGATCAGGTCGCGCTTCACGATGTTCGCCGTAACCACCAGGTGACCTACGTGTTCCGCAATAACCACCAGCGCGGCCGGCAGAATCGTCAAAATCGCAAACCATTCGAAGCGTGGGGTATAGAAGGTAGGTAGTGCGAACCAGTGCGCGTTAGCAATCAGGTCGGTATTGACGATACCCATGGCGAAGGAGAGTGCGTAGCCTGCCAGCACGCCAATCAGGATCGGGATAATCGCCAGAAAACCGCGGAACAACACGGAGCCAAACACCGTAACGCCCAGCGTCACCAGCGAGATGATAATGGCTTTCGAGTTCGGTGACTGGCCGTCGGCAGGCAGCAGCCCCGCCATGTTTGCCGCCACTCGCGCCAGCTCAAGGCCGATGACGGCAACGATTGCGCCCATCGCCGCAGGCGGGAACATCACATCCAGCCAGCCCGTACCGGCTTTCTTGACGATGAAAGAGACCAGACAGAACAGCACGCCACACATGATAAAACCGCCGAGCGCCACCTCATAGCCCAACGGCAACAGCAGCAGCACCGGGGAGATAAAGGCAAAGCTCGACCCCAGATACGCCGGGATCTTCCCCTTACAGATGAAGAGATACAGCAGCGTTCCCACGCCGTTGAAAAGCAGCACGGTGGCCGGGTTAATATGAAAAATCATAGGCACCAGCACGGTTGCGCCAAACATGGCGAACAGATGCTGCAAACTAAGCGGGATAGTCTGTAAAAGCGGCGGTCTTTCACTCACCCCGATAGTACGGCGCGTCATAGTGTTTTCCTCTGAACAGTGTTGTGGGTGTTTTTATTCAAAAAAAAGCCGACTATCAAAGTCGGCTTTTTTATCGTTATTCGATTATTTGGTACCAAAGATTTTGTCGCCGGCGTCGCCAAGCCCCGGGATGATGTACCCGTGCTCGTTAAGCCCCTGGTCGATTGAGGCGGTATACAGCTCAACATCCGGGTGCGCTTTTTCCAGCGCCGCGATACCTTCCGGCGCGGCAACCAGTACCAGCACCTTAATGCTGCTGCAGCCTGCTTTTTTCAGCAGGTCGATGGTGGCGATCATAGAACCGCCGGTCGCCAGCATAGGGTCAACCACCAGCGCCATACGCTCGTCAATGTTAGAGACCAGCTTCTGGAAGTACGGAACCGGCTCCAGCGTCTCTTCATCGCGGTAGACACCCACTACGCTGATACGCGCGCTTGGGACGTGCTCCAGCACGCCTTCCATCATGCCCAGACCGGCACGCAGGATCGGCACAACGGTAATTTTTTTGCCTTTGATTTGCTCAACCTGTACCGGACCGTTCCAGCCTTCGATGGTCACTTTTTCCGTTTCCAGGTCAGAGGTCGCTTCGTAGGTCAGCAGGCTGCCCACTTCAGAAGCCAGTTCGCGAAAACGCTTCGTGCTGATGTCATGCTCACGCATCAGGCCCAACTTGTGTTTAACGAGCGGGTGTTTCACTTCCACAATCTTCATTCTCTTTCTCCTCTGAGGCGGCATCCGCAAAAAAATCGCGGGATTATACCGCTTTTTTCGGATTGTGCCATACCCATCTTGCTTGACATATATCAATCAAAAACAAAAAAGCCGGAGGCAAGCTCCGGCTTTCGTGCGAGGTGCTGCCCGTGGCGCTACGCTTACGCGGGCCTACGTGTAGTGTAGGTCGGGTAAGCGTTAGCGCCACCCGGCTGTTACAGGTTATCGCCGTTGCTGGCAATCACCTGCTTATACCAGTCGAACGATTTTTTCTTACTGCGGTTCAGCGTGCCGTTCCCTTCATTATCTTTATCCACAAAGATAAAGCCGTAGCGTTTTTTCATCTCGCCAGTACCGGCAGAGACCAGGTCGATACAGCCCCACGGGGTATAGCCCATCAGATCAACGCCATCTTCCACCACCGCTTTTTTCATCTCGCTGATGTGCGCGGCCAGATAATCGATGCGGTACTGGTCGTTTACCGTGCCGTCGCTCTCCTGCACGTCGATTGCGCCAAAGCCGTTCTCAACAATAAACAACGGCAGCTGATAGTGATCCCAGAACCAGTTCAGGGAGTAGCGCAGGCCCACCGGGTCAATCTGCCAGCCCCAGTCGGATTTCTGCACGTACGGGTTGGAGACCAGGCTTTTGCTCTCGTCGTAATCCAGCTGTGGGTTGTCTGCCGTCGCCTTGGTCGCGAAGGACATGTAATAGCTGAAACCGATGTAATCCACGCAGCCCTGTTTGAGTGCGATGTTGTCTTCCTCAGTGATATCCAGCGCGAAGCCACGACGTGCAAAATAGTTGAGCAGGTGCTGCGGATACGCGCCGCGCACATGCACATCGGTGAACCAGTAACGACGATGCATGGCGTTCATCGCCATCATCATGTCGTCCGGCGCGCAGGTCAGCGGATAGATCGGGCACATCGCAATCATGCAGCCAATGTGCAGCGACGGGTTAATCTCGCGCCCGGCTTTCACCGCCAGGGCACTCGCCACCAGCTCGTAGTGGGCGGCCTGGAACATGACCGGCTCGCGGTCTTCGCCCGGCTCATACTTCAGCCCGGAGTTGGTAAACGGCGCAAAATCCTCGTGGAAGTTTGCCTGGTTGTTGATCTCGTTAAAGGTCATCCAGTACTTCACTTTATGCTGATAACGCTCGAAAACGACCTTCGCGAAGCGGACAAAGAAGTCGATAAGCTTACGGTTGCGCCAGCCGCCGTATTCGGTGACCAGGTGGAAAGGCATCTCGAAGTGAGAAAGGGTGATAACCGGTTCGATGCCGTACTTCAGGCACTCGTCGAACAGGTCGTCGTAGAATTTCAGGCCCGCCTCGTTTGGCTCCAGCTCGTCCCCTTTCGGGAAGATGCGCGTCCAGGCGATAGAGGTACGGAAGCATTTAAATCCCATCTCGGCAAAGAGTTTGATGTCTTCTTTATAGCCGCCCTCAAGCTGGTGTGCCGCCACGGCCCCACCCCACAGAAAACCTTCTTTAAATCCTGGCATTCTCTTTCCCTCATTCTGCGTTATCTTCTGCAAAAACAATTACAGAAACCGGTTTCACTCTGATGATGTGCAAAGGGATTACGGGTTGCAAGCAGTTAACCGAAACCGGTTTCATTTTCGTGAACAGAGTCAAGTTTGACGCTGCTGGCGGGCCGCAGGGAAAAAAAGATCCTCGCGCCGAGAATAGGCTCGCAAACGTTTGCCTGGACTGTTAGAATTGCGCCGATTTTTCTTACTAGCTATGCAATCGCGTGGGGACTTGAGCCGTGACCAACAAAACTTCTCTCAGCTACAAAGATGCCGGTGTTGATATTGACGCAGGTAATGCGCTGGTTGACCGAATCAAAGGTGTGGTGAAAAAAACCCGCCGCCCTGAAGTGATGGGTGGACTGGGTGGATTCGGCGCACTGTGCGCGCTGCCGCAAAAATATCGTGAACCTGTTCTGGTCTCGGGTACGGATGGCGTGGGCACAAAACTGCGCCTGGCGATGGATCTTAAGCGTCACGACACGATCGGTATCGATCTGGTGGCGATGTGCGTTAACGACCTGGTGGTACAGGGCGCAGAGCCGCTGTTCTTCCTCGACTACTATGCCACCGGCAAGCTGGACGTGGATACCGCAGCCAGCGTAATTAACGGGATTGCCGAAGGCTGCCTGCAGTCAGGCTGCGCGCTGGTAGGTGGCGAAACCGCCGAAATGCCAGGGATGTATCACGGCGAAGATTATGACGTCGCAGGCTTCTGCGTCGGCGTGGTAGAAAAATCAGAAATCATCGACGGCAGCAAAGTGGCTGACGGCGATGTGCTGGTGGCGCTGGCCTCCAGCGGCCCGCACTCTAACGGCTACTCCCTGGTGCGTAAAATCCTCGAAGTGAGCGGTTGTGACCCGCTGACCACCGAGGTTGACGGCAAACCGCTGGCCGATCACCTGCTGGCTCCGACCCGCATCTACGTGAAAAACGTGCTGGAACTTATTGAGAACGTAGACGTTCACGCCATCGCCCACCTGACCGGCGGCGGTTTCTGGGAAAACATTCCGCGCGTATTGCCGGATAATACCCAGGCGGTGATCGACGAATCCTCCTGGCAGTGGCCGTCCGTGTTTAACTGGCTGCAGACCGCAGGCAACGTCAGTTCTCATGAAATGTACCGCACCTTTAACTGCGGCGTAGGGATGGTTATCGCCCTGCCTGCAAGCGAAGCGGATAACGCGGTTAAGCTGCTGAATGAGAAAGGTGAAAACGCGTGGAAAATCGGTATTATCAAAGCATCCGATTCCGAACAGCGTGTGGTCATTGAATGAAAAACATTGTGGTGCTCATTTCCGGTAACGGAAGCAATTTGCAGGCGATAATTGATGCCTGCAAACAGAAGAAAATCAATGGCACCATTCGGGCAGTATTCAGCAACAAGGCCGACGCATTCGGCCTTGAGCGGGCGCGGGAAGCGAATATTCCCGCGCATGCGCTGGAAGCCAGCCAGTTTTCCGGGCGGGAAGCCTTCGACCGCGAACTGGTGCAGGAAATTGACGCCTACGCGCCAGATGTCGTGGTGCTGGCCGGTTACATGCGCATTCTGAGCCCGGCGTTTGTTTCGCACTACGCCGGGCGTCTGCTCAATATTCACCCTTCCCTGCTGCCGAAATATCCCGGTTTACACACCCACCGTCAGGTGCTGGAGAACGGCGATGAGGAGCATGGCACGTCCGTGCACTTCGTCACCGACGAGCTGGACGGCGGCCCGGTGATCCTGCAGGCGAAGGTCCCGGTCTTTGAGGGCGATAACGAAGATGATGTGACCGAACGCGTGCAGACGCAGGAGCACGCCATCTACCCGCTGGTGGTAAGCTGGTTTGTCGACGGGCGTCTGGTGATGCGCGACGGTGCCGCCTGGCTGGACGGCGTGAAGTTGCCCCCGCAGGGCTATGCGGCAGAAGAGTAGTTTGTTATGTCGGGTGGCGCTACGCTTACCCGACCTACAGAGTGCATTACCCGATACTCCCTTCTCCAACCCTCTAAAATCCCCAACAAAAAAAATAACTGTCATACTTTTCTGGCACTGTTGGACATATCGTGGAAATGCTCGCCATAATAAGGACGAGACGGATTTACCACGTCCTGTGAATGAACTGGAGTGTGAGCTGTAATGGGTCAGGAAAAGTTATACATTGAGAAAGAGCTGAGTTGGTTAGCCTTCAACGAGCGCGTGCTTCAGGAAGCGGCGGATAAAAGTAACCCGCTGATTGAACGTATGCGTTTCCTGGGTATTTATTCCAATAACTTGGATGAATTTTATAAAGTCCGCTTTGCCGAGCTTAAACGCCGCATCATCATCAGTGAAGAACAGGGTTTAAACTCGCACTCGCGCCATCTGCTTGGCAAAATACAGTCTCGCGTGATGAAAGCCGATCAGGAATTTGATGGCCTTTACAACGAGCTGCTGCTGGAAATGGCCCGCAATCAAATTTTCCTGATCAACGAACGCCAGCTTTCCGTCAACCAGCAGAGCTGGCTTCGTCACTATTTCAAACATTATCTGCGCCAGCACATCACCCCGATCCTGATCAACCGCGAAACGGATCTGGTGCAGTTCCTGAAAGACGATTACACCTATCTGGCGGTGGAGATCATTCGTGGCGACAACATCAGCTACGCGCTGCTGGAAATTCCGTCCGACAAAGTGCCGCGCTTTGTCAACCTGCCGCCGGAAACCCCGCGCCGCCGCAAGCCAATGATCCTGCTGGACAACATCCTGCGCTACTGTCTGGATGATATCTTCAAAGGCTTCTTCGATTACGATGCATTAAACGCCTACTCGATGAAGATGACCCGTGACGCCGAATATGACCTGGTGCATGAGATGGAAGCCAGCCTGATGGAGTTGATGTCTTCAAGCCTGAAGCAGCGTCTGACGGCCGAGCCGGTGCGCTTTGTCTATCAGCGCGATATGCCGGACGCGATGGTCGAAATGCTGCGCGATAAGCTGACCATCTCCCGCTACGACTCCATTATCCCCGGCGGGCGTTATCACAACTTTAAAGACTTTATTGGCTTCCCGAACGTCGGCAAGGCCAATCTGGTGAATAAACCGCTGCCCCGCCTGCGCCACATCTGGTTCGATAAGTTCCGCAACGGGTTTGACGCCATTCGCGAGCGCGACGTGCTGCTGTACTACCCGTACCACACCTTCGAGCATGTGCTGGAGTTGCTGCGTCAGGCGTCGTTTGACCCGAACGTGCTGGCGATCAAAATCAATATCTACCGCGTGGCGAAAGATTCCCGCATCATCGACGCGATGATCCACGCCGCGCACAACGGCAAGAAAGTGACCGTGGTGGTGGAACTGCAGGCGCGTTTCGACGAAGAAGCAAATATCCACTGGGCGCGCCGCCTGACCGAAGCGGGCGTGCACGTAATTTTCTCCGCGCCGGGACTGAAAATTCACGCCAAGCTGTTCCTTATCTCCCGTAAAGAGGGAGACGACGTGGTGCGTTATGCCCACATCGGTACCGGGAACTTTAACGAGAAAACCGCGCGAATTTATACCGACTACTCGCTGCTGACCGCCGATGCACGCATCACCAACGAGGTGCGCCGGGTGTTCAACTTTATTGAGAACCCGTACCGTCCGGTGAGCTTCGACTATCTGCTGGTTTCACCGCAGAACTCGCGCCGCCTGCTGTACGATATGATCGATAAAGAGATCGCCAACGCGCAGAAAGGGCTGTCGTCCGGCATTACGCTGAAGCTCAACAACCTGGTCGATAAAGGCCTGGTGGATCGTCTTTACGCCGCCTCCGGTTCAGGCGTGCCGGTGAACCTGCTGATCCGCGGCATGTGTTCTCTTATCCCGGAACTGGAAGGCATTAGCGATAATATTCGCGTCATCAGCATCGTTGATCGCTATCTGGAACACGATCGGGTCTATATTTTCGATAACGCAGGCGATAAGCAGGTGTATCTCTCCTCTGCGGACTGGATGACGCGCAATATTGATTATCGAATTGAAGTTGCGGCCCCACTGCTTGACCCACGTCTGAAGCAGCAGATCCTCGACATCATCGAGATTTTGTTTAGCGATACGGTGAAAGCACGCTATATCGATAAAGAACTGAGTAACCGCTATGTTCCGCGCGGCAACCGCCGTAAAGTGCGGTCCCAACTGGCGATTTACGACTATATCAAATCACTCGAGCAACCCGATTAACCTATGCCGATAAATGATAAGACACCACGCCCGCAGGAGTTCGCTGCGGTCGATCTTGGTTCTAACAGTTTCCACATGGTCATCGCCCGTGAGGTGGATGGCGCGATGCAGATCATTGGCCGTCTGAAGCAGCGCGTGCACCTGGCCGACGGTCTGGATGCGAACAGCATGCTAAGCGAAGAGGCCATGGAGCGTGGCTTAAACTGCCTGTCGCTGTTTGCCGAACGTCTGCAGGGCTTCTCGCCCTCCAGCGTCTGCATCGTGGGCACACACACCCTGCGCCAGGCGCTGAATGCGCCGGAGTTTCTTAAACGTGCGGAAAAGGTCATCCCCTATCCGATTGAGATCATCTCCGGTAACGAGGAAGCGCGCCTGATTTTCATGGGCGTGGAGCACACGCAGCCGGAAAAAGGCCGCAAGCTGGTGATTGATATCGGCGGGGGTTCCACGGAACTGGTGATTGGTGAAGACTTCGAGCCGCGTCTGGTGGAGAGCCGCCGCATGGGCTGCGTCAGCTTCGCGCAGATGTACTTCCCGGGCGGAACCATCACCCGCGAGAATTTCCAGCGCGCGCGCATGGCTGCGGTACAAAAACTGGAAAATCTGGCCTGGCAGTACCGTATTCAGGGCTGGAACGTGGCGCTGGGCGCCTCGGGTTCGATCAAGGCCGCACATGAGGTGCTGCTGGCGCTGGGCGAAAAAGACGGTTTTATCACCCCTGAACGTCTGGTGATGCTGACCGAAGAGGTGCTCAAACATAAAAGCTTTGACGCTTTAAGCCTGCCGGGGCTGTCCGACGATCGTCAAGCCGTGTTCGTGCCCGGCCTCGCCATTCTGTGCGGCGTGTTTGATGCGCTGGCGATCAAAGAGCTGCGTCTCTCGGACGGCGCGCTGCGTGAAGGCGTGTTGTATGAAATGGAAGGCCGCTTCCGTCATCAGGATATTCGCAGCCGTACCGCGCAAAGCCTGGCGAACCAGTACAACATCGACCGTGAGCAGGCAAAGCGCGTGCTGGAAACCACGGTTCAGATGTACGAGCAGTGGCACGAGCAGAATCCTAAGCTGGCACATCCGCAGCTGGAAGCGCTGCTGAAATGGGCTGCCATGCTACATGAGGTGGGGCTGAACATTAACCACAGCGGCATGCACCGTCATTCGGCGTACATTCTGCAAAACAGTGATTTGCCGGGCTTTAACCAGGAGCAGCAGAGCATGATGGCGACGCTGGTGCGCTATCACCGCAAAGCGATCAAACTCGACGATCTGCCGCGCTTTACGTTGTTCAAGAAAAAGCAGTTTCTGCCGCTTATTCAGCTCCTGCGACTTGGCGTGTTGCTTAACAACCAGCGTCAGGCCACCACGACCCCGCCGACGTTAAAGCTGAAAACGGACGATCATCACTGGACGCTGAGCTTCCCGCACGGCTGGTTTAGCCAGAACGCGCTGGTACTGCTGGATCTGGAAAAAGAGCAGCAATACTGGGAAGCGGTCACTGGCTGGCTGTTGAAGATTGAAGAAGAGAGCGCCGAGGCCGCAGCATAGCGGCCTACGCGGTTGCGGGCAGCACCTCAGCGTCCAGTAAAGACGCCATCTCAACCGGCTTACCAATCAGGTAACCCTGCACATAATCGATACCTAGCGCGTGAACCGCGCTACGTATCTCTTCTGTCTCGACGTACTCCGCCACCACCAGCATTTTCTTCATGCGCGCCAGGTGGCAAATCGAGGCCACAATCTGGTAATCCAGACTGTTGCTGACGATATTGCGAATAAAACTGCCATCGATTTTGAGGATATCAGCATCCACGCTTTTCAGGCGGGCATAGCTGGCATATCCGGTGCCGAAATCATCGATCGCAATGCGCACTCCCATGGCCTGCAGCTGGCTGAGCGTCTGCGTCGCCTGCTCTGATCCGTTACCGAAACATCCGCACTCGGTGATCTCGACGATCAGTTGCCAGGCCTCCACGCCATACTTCGTCAGAAGCTGCTTCACTTCCTGAGGGAACTGCGTGCGACACGCGGTAGACGGCGCAAGGTTGATCGCAAAACGCTGGGCGGGTAGCCTGTCGCGATAATCCGCTAAAAATTGCAGCGTCCGCTCCAGCACCCATAAGTCCACGCGAGACGACAGACCAAACTCCTGGGCAACCGGCAGGAAGCGATCGGGAGAGATCAGCTCGCCCTGCTCGTCCAACATCCGCAGCAACACTTCATCATAGTGATCCCCGCGTAAGCCCCTGACCCGCTGCACCATCAGGGTGAACTTATCCTCTTCCAGCGCCCGCTGAAGCAGGTTCATCATCGCGACCTTCTCTTTCAGGTTACGCTGCAGGTGCATAGCCCCGCGCTGCTGAAGGCTTTCAGGATGATGGCTTGAAAGCGACAGATTGGCGATGATGCTGAGCTCCCCCAGCAGCAGATAAAGATGATTAACCGGAGAACGCACGTAGCAGTAGCTTATGCCCACCTGCGGCTGGAGCGGCATACCATCCCAGATGAAGCGGAACAGTTTGATACGCTCATCCAGCGCGACGATGCGTTCCTGGTGAGATTCGGTGCCCATACGAATCGCCAGATCGTAGCCGGTCAGCGTATAGACACACTCCCCCGGCAGCAGAGCGTGGTTAATCCACGCGGCCAGCTGCTGTTTGTACTGGATCCGCAACAGCACCCCGTAGTTATGCCCGAGTACCTCCAGTTCAGGAATGCGCAATAAACAGAGCGCGGACCAGGGCGATTTACTCAGCGCGCGGGACAGCGCCCGCAGGTTTGGCATGTGAACCACCGGGTCGAGAAGCGCCAGCCTGCGGGAACGAATATTGATGGCCCGCTGGCGGGTGGCCAGCATGGACATGTAAATCACCACAAAAGAGGAGACCAGATAGCTGGACGAGGTAATAGCCAGCTGGATGTCATACCCCTGGTTTACGGGAATATAGCGATAGAAATAGTGGATCGACACCAGCAGGACCGGGGTCCAAATCACCGACATCAGCTTATAGCCAAAGCGCATTGCGCCCCAGAGCATCACCGGCATCAGCAGCGACAGCGTGTAGTTGGTGCTGAAAATGGTGCTGTTCTCATTCATGGGCATTAGCAGCAGCGAAAGTAATCCGCCCAGCAGCGCAGCCCACAACACAAACTCAGCCACCGTCACTTTACCGTCAATTTGCGCGCGGCTTTGCGATATGTACCCTCTGAGGTAATGCGGATTGCGTATGATACGAATCAGCAAAAAGCTGAACGGAACCGCGGTCAGCCCGCTCACCAGAAGCGCCTGATAGTTGATCAACGTGCGAATATTCAGCGGGTTAAGACCCGCCATGCTCTGGCGGCTTTCATACACCCCGAGATAGACCGCAAACTGGAAGAACAGCAGAAACAGCGTGGAGGGGCAGAACACCTGCCAGAACAGGCGCTGGGCCATCAGATACACGTTGCCATAGGAAACCCGGTTGCGTTTCGGCGCAAACACGCGGTATCCCCCCCAACTCAGCACGACCGGGACTAAAAAATGGAGCACGCTCGCCCAGGTTTCAAACAGGCTGACGGCGGGATAGTAGCGATAAAACAGGGACAGAACGATGCCCGGCAGCGCGGCCAGGTCAAAAATCACCATCATCGCCAGAAAGAACGAGAGGGGAAAATAGTAAAGCACAACAACGCTTTCGTTCAGCTGCGTATAAGTGTTAAACATGCTGAGCAGCGGCAGCAAAACGGGAGGCAAAACGAGGGGAAGCGCCCACCAGCGGTCTTTATTGTGCTTCAGAAAGGAGATAATTTTCATAGATGCCCGGTTAAACCCTGTGTTCTCCTGAGGGTAAATAAAGACAGGCATCCAACCTGACGTGTCAGTCACACTGTGAAAACCTGTGCATCACAATGGAGGAAGGATTTTAGTGATCAGTGGCAGGAAACCGTTGATGTAAATCAAATAAAATTATTTGTAGAAAGGTTTCTTACGATTTTTATGCTTGCTTACCGGGGTAATGAGTTGATTAGCAACAAATAATGCTGAACTGACTATTTTTTACACATTCCGGAATTGACCCTTGCTTCCCGCTGTGCCTTAATAGCCGTATCGCCCAAACGGGTAAACCCAGGAAAAACAACGTGAGTCAGGCCCCGCGTATGCACAAACGACACCGATTTAACACCCGCATGACCCGCGTCATACTGCTTATCAGTTTCCTGTTTTTCTTTGGCCGCTTTGTTTATTCCTCCATTGGCGCCTGGTATCACCATCAGGACAAAATTCAGACCCAGCAATCCAGCCTCACCGTCGAAACGCCCGAACGCTGACGTCCGCCTTAACAGGTAAGACACTGTATCGCAGTGTATCCGGCTTGCCATGCTGACAAACCGGTACAAAAACCCGCCTGCAGCACATATACCTGATACATCAAAATGGTCTTCTGTCTCTGTCGTCATTATGAGGAGAGACAGAGATGATTCGTCGCTATTTAATCCCCTTCATTGCGCTGGTCACCGCCAGTAGCGCCATAGCCGCTCCGTTAGATGGCCTGAGCGCCGCCGACGTTAATGGCCCGGCAGCCGTAGCGCCACTTGAAAAACCTCAGCCGCCCGCCAGGCTAATTGTCGATCCGCCGCTCGCGGGGCCACTGAGCAAGGGGGCCGTGTTTATTCAGTACCGCGCCGAAAACCTGCGCATTGAGCCCGTCTTTGGCCCGGAGGCGCTGAACGTCACGCCACGTATCGGCCATATCCACGTCATCGTCGACGATGCCCCCTGGCACTGGGCAGATGCCAGCGGTGAACCGGTGATCCTCGTGGGCCTGCCAGCCGGCAAGCACAAGGTCACCCTTATTCTGGCCGACCCTACGCACAAACCCATCGATCACAAAACCGTTGAATTCACCGTGCCGCCGCACGCCCCGGTTCATCACTTTTAAGGAGCCTGAAGATGAAAGCACTGTCTGTATTAACGGCTGGCCTGTTGGCACTTTCTGCCAGTGCGTTAGCGGAGAGCCATTCAAGCGTAGTGCTGGTGCATGGCGCATTTGCGGATGGCAGCAGCTGGAATAAGGTGATTAGCCGTCTGCAGGAACAGCAAAGGGAGGTCATTGCCGTACAGCTGCCGCTCACCTCCCTACACGATGACGTAGCCGCGACCCGGCGCGCCATCGCCCGGGCGCACGGTAAGGTTACGCTGGTTGGCCACTCGTGGGCTGGCACGGTGATTAGCGAGGCGGGTAACGATGCCCGGGTGACATCGCTGGTATACGTGGCAGCGTTTGCTCCGGACTCCGGTCAGTCGACGGCGGACCTGGTGGGGAGCTACCCTGCCCCGCCGGGGAGCGCGGGCATTGCTAAAACGGCTGACGGGTATTTGTATCTCCCCCTCAAAGCGGTCAAAGAAGACTTCGCGCCTGATGTCAAAACGGCTGAGCAGGAACGCATTGCTGCAACGCAGGGTCCGATCCGGGCCGATGCGTTTGGCGAAAAAATCACGCATGCCGCCTGGCATGATAAACCGAGCTGGTTTGTGGTGAGCAAAAACGATCGGATGATAAACCCCGATCTGGAACGCACCATGGCGAAAACCCTTCATGCCACCACCACGGAGGTCGCGGCAAGCCATGTCTCCATGGTGAGCCAGCCGGATGCGATTGCCCGGGTGATTGAACGGGCGAG
Source organism: Cotesia vestalis (assembly GCA_000956155.1). Lineage (NCBI taxonomy): Eukaryota > Metazoa > Arthropoda > Insecta > Hymenoptera > Braconidae > Cotesia > Cotesia vestalis. The sequence goes on along the minus strand of JZSA01000348.1, from coordinate 70,293 downwards.
TGAATAAGCGGGATAAAAAAAAGCCCGCGTGAGGCGGGCTTTACTGGCTAAGGGTCTAGATTGCCGGGGAGATTATTCCCACTCAATCGTCGCCGGTGGCTTACCACTGATGTCATACACCACGCGGGAAATGCCGTTCACTTCGTTGATGATGCGGTTAGAGACGCGACCCAGGAAATCATACGGCAGGTGCGCCCAGTGTGCGGTCATGAAATCGATGGTTTCAACCGCGCGCAGGGAGACAACCCAGTCGTATTTACGGCCATCGCCCATTACGCCGACGGAGCGAACCGGCAGGAACACGGTAAATGCCTGGCTCACTTTGTTGTACAGGTCGGCTTTGTGCAACTCTTCAATGAAGATCGCATCGGCACGGCGCAGCAGGTCACAGTACTCTTTCTTCACTTCGCCCAGCACGCGCACGCCGAGACCTGGCCCCGGGAACGGGTGACGGTAAAGCATGTCGTACGGCAGACCCAGCTCCAGGCCGATCTTACGCACTTCGTCTTTGAACAGCTCGCGCAGCGGTTCAACCAGGCCCATCTTCATCTCTTTCGGCAGGCCGCCCACGTTGTGGTGAGATTTGATGACGTGCGCTTTACCGGTAGCAGAAGCTGCCGATTCGATCACGTCCGGGTAGATGGTGCCCTGCGCCAGCCATTTCACATCTTCCAGCTTCAGCGCCTCTTCATCGAACACTTCGACAAACACGCGACCAATGATTTTACGTTTCGCTTCCGGGTCGTTCTCACCCGCCAGCGCGTCCAGGAAGCGTTTCTCGCCTTCTACGTGAACGATGTTCAGACCAAAGTGGTCGCCGAACATGTCCAGCACCTGCTGAGCTTCGTTGAGGCGCAGCAGACCGTTGTCCACGAACACACAGGTCAGGTTTTTGCCGATAGCGCGGTGCAGCAGCATCGCGGTAACGGAGGAGTCCACGCCGCCGGAAAGGCCGAGGATCACTTTGTCATCACCAACCTGCTGGCGGATACGCTCTACGGCGTCGTCGATGATTTTTGCCGGGGTCCACAGGGCTTCACACTGGCAGATATCGCGCACGAAGCGCTCCAGCATACGCATCCCCTGACGGGTATGGGTCACTTCCGGATGGAACTGCACGCCGTAGAAGCGTTTTTCTTCGTTCGCCATGATCGCGAACGGGCAGCTTTCGGTGCTGGCAACGGTCACGAAGTCAGACGGGATGGCGGTAACTTTGTCACCGTGGCTCATCCACACGTCCAGAAGCGGTTTGCCGTCGGCGGTCAGAGAGTCTTCGATACCGCGCACCAGCGCACTGTCGGTCACGACTTCAACCTGCGCGTAGCCGAACTCACGCTCGTTAGAGCCTTCTACGTGGCCGCCGAGCTGCATCGCCATGGTCTGCATGCCGTAGCAGACGCCGAAGACCGGCACGCCCGCTTCAAATACGTACTGCGGTGCACGCGGGCTGTTCTCTTCGGTGGTGCTTTCCGGGCCGCCGGAAAGGATGATGCCGCTTGGGTTAAACTCGCGAATCTGTGCTTCCGTGACATCCCACGCCCACAGCTCACAGTAAACGCCCAGCTCACGTACGCGACGCGCCACCAGCTGAGTGTACTGAGAACCAAAATCCAGGATGAGAATGCGATGTTTATGAATGTTTTCCGTCATTGACGCTAATTCCGAGGCAAGAGAAACAAAATCGCCCGGCATAAAGCCGGGCGTGGAAATTTATCAGGAGCCCAGGCGGTAGTTCGGGGACTCTTTGGTGATCGTCACGTCGTGAACGTGACTTTCCTGGATACCCGCACCGCTGATACGCACGAATTCTGCCTTCGTACGCAGCAGGTCGATGGTACCACAGCCGGTCAGGCCCATACAGGAGCGCAGGCCGCCCATCTGCTGGTGAATGATCTCTTTCAGACGGCCTTTATAGGCTACGCGACCTTCGATACCTTCCGGCACCAGTTTGTCTGCCGCGTTGTCGGTCTGGAAGTAACGGTCAGACGAACCTTTGGACATCGCGCCCAGGGAGCCCATCCCGCGGTAGGATTTGTAAGAACGGCCCTGGTACAGTTCGATTTCGCCCGGGGATTCTTCCGTACCGGCCAGCATAGAACCGACCATCACGGCAGCCGCGCCCGCAGCGATAGCTTTAGCGATGTCGCCTGAGAAACGAATGCCGCCATCAGCGATAACCGGGATACCGGTGCCTTCCAGCGCTTCAACCGCGTCAGACACGGCGGTGATCTGCGGAACGCCCACGCCGGTGACGATACGGGTTGTACAGATGGAGCCAGGGCCGATACCCACTTTTACCGCGCTGCAGCCGGCTTCAGCCAGCGCGCGTGCGCCTGCGCCAGTGGCGACGTTGCCGCCGATGATCTGCAGGTCAGGATATTTCGCACGGGTTTCACGAATACGCTGCAGAACGCCTTCGGAGTGGCCGTGAGAGGAGTCAATCAGCAGCACATCAACGCCCGCTTCTACCAGCGCATCGACGCGCTCTTCGTTGCCCGCACCCGCGCCAACCGCAGCGCCAACGCGCAGACGGCCACGCTCGTCTTTACAGGCGTTAGGCTTACGTTCTGCTTTCTGGAAATCTTTTACGGTGATCATGCCGCGCAGATGGAAGCTGCTGTCGACAACCAGCGCTTTCTCAACGCGTTTTTCGTGCATTTTTGCCAGCACGACGTCGCGAGTTTCACCTTCACGCACGGTAACCAGACGCTCTTTTGGCGTCATGTATACGCTGACAGGCTGGTTCAGGTCAGTCACAAAGCGCACGTCACGACCGGTGATAATCCCCACCAGCTCGTAATCTTCCGTCACAACCGGGTAGCCAGCAAAGCCGTTACGTTCGGTCAGGGCTTTCACTTCATGCAGGGTGGTGGTTGGCAGAACGGTCTGTGGGTCAGACACAATGCCGGATTCATGTTTTTTCACGCGGCGAACTTCTTCAGCCTGACGCTCAATAGACATGTTTTTATGAATAAAGCCAATGCCGCCTTCCTGTGCCAGGGCGATCGCCAGGCGCGCTTCAGTCACGGTGTCCATTGCCGCAGAGAGCATAGGAATGTTCAGGCGAATGGTCTTCGTTAACTGCGTGCTGAGATCGGCAGTATTCGGCAGAACGGTGGAGTGAGCGGGAACGAGGAGGACGTCGTCAAACGTCAGTGCTTCTTTAGCGATACGTAGCATGGGCAATATCTCTGACCTGGGTGGTTAAATATTGCCGTGGCATTATACAGAGCGTAACCGATTGCATCTACACTTTTTTGAAAAAAATGCTTGCGATCGCCTCTCAGCAGGTTACTATCGACTGAATAACTTGCTGATTTAGAATTTGATCCCGCTCACATGTTATCCTCTCAATCTCCCTCAATTTTTACTGTCAGCCGCCTTAATCAGACGGTGCGTTTGCTGCTTGAGCAGGAAATGGGGCAGGTCTGGATCAGCGGTGAAATTTCTAACTTCACCCAGCCATCATCCGGCCACTGGTACTTTACGCTGAAAGACGATACCGCCCAGGTACGCTGCGCGATGTTCCGCAACAGCAACCGCCGGGTGACGTTCCGTCCTCAGCACGGCCAGCAGGTTCTGGTGCGCGCCAATATCACCCTGTATGAGCCGCGCGGTGATTATCAAATCATCGTCGAAAGCATGCAGCCTGCGGGTGAAGGTTTACTGCAGCAGAAGTATGAACAGCTCAAAGCAAAGCTCTCCGCCGAAGGTTTATTCGATCAGCAGTTCAAAAAAGCGCTGCCCTCACCCGCCCACTGCGTGGGGGTGATCACCTCGAAAACCGGGGCGGCCCTGCACGATATTTTGCATGTCCTGAAGCGTCGCGACCCTTCCCTGCCGGTCATCATCTATCCGACCGCCGTTCAGGGTGACGATGCGCCCGGGCAGATTGTGCGCGCCATTGAGCGGGCGAACGCCCGTCAGGAGTGCGACGTGCTGATCGTCGGGCGCGGCGGCGGCTCGCTGGAAGATCTGTGGAGCTTCAACGACGAGCGCGTGGCGCGAGCAATCTTTGCAAGCGTAATTCCCGTGGTGAGCGCCGTCGGCCACGAAACCGATGTCACCATTGCGGATTTTGTTGCGGACCTCCGCGCCCCCACGCCATCCGCGGCGGCGGAAGTGGTCAGCCGCAACCAGCTGGAGCTGCTGCGTCAGCTCCAGAACGGCCAGCAGCGTCTTGAGATGGCGATGGATTACTTCCTCGCCAACCGAACCCGCCGCTTCACCCAGCTTTACCATCGTCTGCAGCAGCAGCACCCGCAGCTGCGTCTGGCGCGTCAGCAAACCGTGCTGGAACGCCTGCGCCAGCGCATGAACGTTGCGCTGGACGGCCAGCTCAAACGCGCGACCTCGCGCCAGCAGCGCATGGCCCAGCGCCTGAGCCAGCAAAATCCGCAACCGAAAATCTACCGTGCGCAAACGCGCATTCAGCAGCTTGAATATCGTCTCGCAGAGAATGTCCGTGCACGCCTGAGCGCCACCCGCGAACGCTTTGGCAACGCGGTGACCCATCTGGAAGCCGTCAGCCCCCTCTCCACGCTGGCGCGTGGCTACAGCGTCACCACGGCGACAGATGGCAAAGTGCTGAAACAAACGAAACAGATTAAGGCCGGGGATGTGCTCACGACGCGGCTTTCAGACGGCTGGGTCGAGAGCGAAGTGAAGGCGATCAAACCGGTGAAAAAAACGCGTCAGCGTAAAACCGGATAAATCTTCGCCGGTTACAAACTATACTGCTGCTATTCCCTTTTTTACTAAGGAGAGCAGCATGCCCCATCTTCACAGCGTCATCCCCCCGTATATTCTTCGCCGTATTATCGAAAGCGGTTCGGAGCCACAGCAGCGTTGCGCCCGGCAGACGTTAACCCATGTGCAAACGCTGATGGCGCATATGCCTGGCAAACCCGCCGCGCCGCACGTCAATAAAACCGGTCAGCTTGAGCGTGATATCTATGACGCGAAACAGACTCAGGAGCTGCCGGGTACTCAGGTGCGTTACGAAGGCCAGCCGTCCAACGGTGATGTTGCAGTGGATGAAGCCTATGATTATTTAGGCATTACCCATGACTTCTTCTGGAAAGAATATCAGCGTGACTCGCTTGATAATAAAGGGCTGATCCTGACCGGCACCGTGCACTATGGCCGGGAATATCAAAACGCCTTCTGGAACGGTCAGCAGATGGTGTTTGGCGATGGCGACGGGGAGATCTTTAACCGTTTCACCATTGCCATCGACGTGGTGGCGCATGAACTGAGCCACGGCGTGACCGAGACCGAAGCCGGATTGATCTACTTTGAACAGTCGGGGGCGCTGAACGAGTCGCTGTCCGATGTGTTCGGCTCGCTGGTGAAGCAATATCACCTTAAGCAAACCGCCGACCAGGCGGACTGGCTGATTGGCGAGGGTCTGCTGGCTGATGGCATTAACGGTAAAGGATTGCGCTCTATGGCGGAACCCGGCACGGCCTATAACGATCCCCTGCTCGGTAAAGATCCGCAGCCCGGCCATATGAAAGACTTTATCAAAACGCGCGAGGATAACGGCGGCGTGCATCTCAACTCCGGTATACCTAACCGCGCCTTTTATCTGGCCGCCACGGCCCTGGGCGGCTATGCCTGGGAAAAAGCCGGCTACGCCTGGTACGACACCGTGTGCGATCGCAGTCTGACGCAGGATGCCGATTTTGCGGCCTTCGCGCAACTGACCATCGCCCATGGCGAGAAGCGTTCGGGAAGCGACGTTGGGGCGGCCATCAAACAAGCCTGGGAACAGGTGGGAGTACTGTAAATGCAGGTTCCGGAACTGACGGATGACGCCGTGGTTGAGCTGGCCCGGGAAGGCGGCGTCGCGTTTATCCCTAAGCTGAGCGGCCAGCGCACCATCGCACTCTCGTCGCTTAACGAGGCCCAGCGCCAGCGCCTGGTGAGCATCCTGGAGCAGGCTTTCCCACGCGGTCAGCCGCCCGGGCAAGCCTCTTCACCCGGCAGCGGTGACCAGCGCTATTTCCGCATCCAGATTATCTGGACCGGACAAAATCAGGCGCACTACGCCGACATCATTGTGCTGGTGCCCGAACAGGAAGCGCCCGAGTCGCTGGTTGAGCTGTGGCGAAAAGGCGAAGGCTGCGTGTGCGATTAACCTTCGGCCCGAACAAACTCCACGCGTTTTTTAGAGATCAGCCCGTGGCCGTTCTGGCAGAAATAATCCACCGCACCGCAGGCTTTTAATACCTCGAGCGGCTTGTGGCATTCGGGGCAACGCGCTTCCAGCGCGATGTCTTTATTGCAGCGCATGCAATGGGCCGCGCCGTGCTGAGGCTCCAGCTCTGCATGGCAATCCGGGCAGGTTATCGTCATGATGACTCCTAAAGCAGTTCAGTATTACGTCGATAGTATCACGGAGCGCTTAATGCGCTCCACGCAGCCGTTGTTGCAGGTTCAGAAGCAGTTCAACTTCATCGATCCTGCGCTGCGTCGTGCGGTTAACCTCCTGCGGATCGCACCTGAACAGGCTTTGTGCGCCCAGAACGCGCTCCGCAAGGCAGTGTTCGTAAATCGCACCGGGCAGGGTCCAGCGCTGAATATTATCCCCGTCAATCAGCTCCACAACGTCCTCTGCACCGCGTCGGTCATGGCTGATAATGCGCCCGTCACGCAGATAAAGCCGCAACCCTTTTTGGCCGCCCGCCGGGCCCGCGTATTTATTGAGCCAGATGTTCACCGGCACGCCGCTTATCCTCCCCTGAAGATGCGCTTCACCCTCAGCCGTGATCAGGTCGCCCTGGGTAATGTCGCGGCCCAGTCGATCGCGGGCGGTCATCACCTGCAGAGCCATGTCATCCTGCCCACCGAGATAGCGCACCGTTTCACGCAGCATCGCCAGAACGTGGGTCCCGATATCCAGAATGACGCCGTCCGGGTGACGAAGCGTACGCTTATCCGGCTCGCCGGTGGCAAAATTGAGCGCTACCGGTTCTCCGGCGGCGTTGAACCCGCTTGGCTCCTGGAGAAACCCTTCCATGCTGACAATCTCAGAAAAATGACTGACCAGCGCGAACCGCACCGCGCCGAGGCGCGCCATCCAGTGATCGAGCGCCATCACGCGGTCCGCTACGCCAGGCTGAGCCAGCAGTGCTTTCAGTCTGGCCATCTGGGAAAGCGTCGCAACGATCGGTTTTTCGACCACAATACGCGTTATTGCCGAGGCGAGAGCCTGTTCCAGCACCTCGAGGTGATGCAGGGATGCGGTGGTGATGAACAGCGTATCAAGAGGCTGAGCGAGTAGCTCAGGGAGGGATGCGCAGCGAGTGATGCCTTCCGGCTGCTTTGTGGGGTCAAGGTCAAACCCGAGGAGGTGTAGCGAGCTGCCAAAACGGTTACGCAGCGCCGGCAGATATGCCGTTTCAACCACTGCACCAAGACCAACAAACCCTAACAGCATAGTATCGCCTCGTTAAATAACATGCCGGAGCAGAACGCCTGCCCCGGCAAGAACGAGGGGATATCAGGCGCTGGCAGCCGGTTTCGTCTGGGCATTTTCCAGCATACGGCGTACCGGAACAATGAGGACGATCAGCACCGCAGCACAAATCAGCAGCGCGATGGAGCAGCGCGCGAAGAGATCCGGCAGCATATCCAGCTGGTCGGCCTTCACGTGACCGCCAATCAGGCCCGCCGCCAGGTTACCCAGTGCGCTGGCGCAGAACCACAGGCCCATCATCTGACCGCGCATTCTCTCCGGGGCCAGCAGCGTCATGGTCGCCAGACCAATCGGGCTAAGGCACAGCTCACCGAGCGTCAGCATCAGGATACTGCCTACCAGCCAGAACGGTGAAACGCCTGCCCCACCGTTGCTCAGCACGTTCTGCGCCGCCAGCATCATCAGGCCAAAACCTGCGGCAGCACACAGAATGCCAATCACAAACTTAGTGATGCTGCTCGGGCGAATGTTTTTGCTCGCCAGCTTCGGCCATGCCCAGCTGAACACGGGGGCCAGCAGGATGATAAACAGCGCGTTAATCGACTGGAACCATACCGCCGGGATTTCAAAATCGCCAATCATGCGGTTAGTGTAGTCGTTGGCAAACAGGTTGAACGAGGTTGGCTTTTGCTCAAACGCCGACCAGAAAAAGGCGGCAGAGACCAGCAGGATGAAGCAGACCAACAGTCTGGCGCGCTCTTTGCGGTTCAGACCAGCAAAAATGAACAGGTAAATGAAGTAGAGGGCAACGGACGCCGCAATCACGTAAACCAGCACGCTCGCCACGGCGACGGGGTTAATCACAATCACGCCCTGAGCAATCAGGGTGACGATTACCGCCACGCCAACGGCCAGCGCCAGCAGCCACGCGCCGACACCGTTTCGTTTCACGACCGGGCTGTTCCAGGTGGAGTCCAGGCCAACTTCGCTGTCGTAGCGTTTCATTGCCGGAACGGCAAACACGCGGAAGATGATCAGCGCGACCAGCATCCCGATACCGCCGATACCAAAGCCCCAGTGCCAGCCATGGGATTTGATCAGCCAGCCGGAGATCAGCGGCGCGATAAACGAGCCCATGTTGATGCCCATGTAGAACAGTGAGAAACCGCCGTCACGACGCGCATCGCCCTTTTTATACAGCGTGCCGACCATGACCGAAATACAGGTCTTGAACAGACCGGAGCCGAGCACGATAAACATCAGGCCGATAAAGAACAGGTTGTCGCCCATGAAAGCAGAAAGCGCAATGGACAGGTGGCCGAGCGCAATCAGGATCGAGCCATACCAGACGGCTCTCTGCTGGCCGAGCCAGTTATCTGCCAGCCAGCCGCCCGGCAGCGCGGCGAGGTACATCGTCCCGGCAAAGATGCCGACAATCGCCGAGGCGTTCTCACGCGCCAGCCCCATCCCGCCGTCGTACACGGTAGCGGCCATAAAGAGGATCAGCAGCGGGCGTATGCCGTAAAACGAGAAACGCTCCCACATTTCGGTGAAAAACAGCGAACCGAGCGGGTAAGGATGGCCGAAGAACGTTCGGCTTTCTTTTTGATTAACAGAGGATTGCATAATTCTCCCGAGAAGGTATGTCGTCGTGCTTGTAAACGCCAGCAGGTACGCCGGCCAGTTACGTATCTGGCCGATTTTTTACATGCGGCGAAAAGTTGGTTAACCATTTGATAACCAGGCGCTAGTTTTGTCTAGTACCGAACCCTGGACTTTAAGATGAAAATTCGACGATTGTCTACTTTATTAGATTTATACGTGGTTGAAAGTGAATAGTGATTGACATCACACCGGATACCACGGCGGCAGAAAGAGATAAAAAAACCCGCGACTGGCGCGGGTTTTAGCGAGATAAACGTGTGTTATTTGCTTTTCTTAATGTGCTTAATCAAACGCTTACGCTTACGCATCTGGTTTGGCGTCAGAGTGTTACGCTTGTTCGCGAACGGGTTTTCCCCTTCCTTGAACTGAATGCGGATAGGCGTACCCATCACGTCCAGTGATTTACGGAAGTAGTTCATCAGGTAGCGTTTGTATGAATCTGGCAGGTCTTTCACCTGGTTACCGTGGATCACGACGATTGGTGGGTTATAACCACCGGCGTGCGCATATTTCAGCTTCACGCGACGACCGCGCACCAGCGGTGGCTGGTGATCTTCTGCTGCCATATTCATGATACGGGTCAGCATGGCGGTGCTCTGACGACGGGTGGAGCTGTCGTACGCCTCGCGAACGGATTCGAACAGGTTACCTACGCCGCTGCCGTGCAGCGCGGAGATAAAGTGTACGCGAGCGAAATCGATGAAGCCCAGACGGAAGTCCAGGGTCTCTTTCACCTGCTCACGCACTTCATTGCTCAGGCCGTCCCATTTGTTGACGACGATAACCAGTGAGCGCCCACTATTGAGGATAAAGCCAAGCAGAGAGAGGTCCTGATCGGAGATCCCTTCACGCGCGTCGATAACCAACAGCACTACGTTGGCATCTTCAATGGCCTGCAGGGTTTTGATAACGGAGAATTTTTCCACCACATCGGTGATTTTCCCGCGCTTACGCACGCCTGCGGTGTCGATGAGCACGAACTCACGCTCGTCACGCTGCATCGGAATGTAGATACTGTCACGAGTCGTGCCAGGCATGTCGTAAACGACCACACGCTCTTCGCCCAAAATACGGTTAGTAAGTGTAGACTTACCAACGTTAGGACGCCCGACGATTGCCAGCTTAATCGGCAGATCCTGCGGGTTGAAGTTGTCTTCCGGCTCTTCTTCCTCACCCGCTTCATTGGCTTCGAACTGCGCCCAGTATTCCGCGTCTTCGTCCACTTCTTCCGGCGGGTTCACTTCGTCAACCCACGGGAGCAGCACGGTTTCAAGGAGGCTGGTCACGCCACGGCCATGAGACGCCGCGATCGGGTAGATATTCCCCAGACCTAAAGACCAGAAGTCCGCAACGGCCTGATCGGCATCAATACCGTCAGTTTTGTTTGCCACCAGGAAGGTAGGCTTTTCGCGTGAGCGAAGATGTTTCGCGATAGCGGAGTCCGCAGGCATCAGCCCTGCACGAGCATCCACCATAAAGAGCACGACGTCCGCCTCTTCAATCGCCAGCAGAGACTGCTCAGCCATACGCGTTTCAACGCCGTCTTCTGTCCCGTCAATACCACCGGTATCAATACAGATGAACTCGCGTCCTTCAACTTCTGCACGACCGTACTTACGGTCACGCGTCAGCCCCGGGAAATCCGCAACCAGCGCATCACGGGTGCGTGTTAAACGGTTAAAAAGAGTGGATTTTCCAACGTTAGGGCGCCCGACAAGCGCGACCACAGGTACCATGTTTGAAGCCTCATAAAATTCAACTAAACGTCGCGTCGGCGGCGTTTTTTAAAATGTCAAAACGGCCCCTGAGTTAACAGGAGCCGTTTAGTATACTACAACCGCTGTGTAATTAACGCGTGATCGCGTACAGCGTGCCGTCTTTTGCCTGAATCAGCAGTTTACCATCAGCGACAACCGGCTCAGTCAGGAAGCCGGAGCTATCCACTTTTTGCTGTGCGGTGAAGCGACCGTTTTCCGGATCAATCCAGTGCAGGTAACCTTCGCTGTCACCCACGACCAGGCTACCGTTGTACAGTGCCGGTGCGGTTAACAGACGGTGCAGCAGATCGCTCTGCGTCCACAGGGTCACGCCACCTTCGGTGCTCAGCGCCAGCAGACGATCGTTCTGGTCAACCATGTAGATACGGTTGCCGTCTACGATGAAATCGTTCACGGAACCCAGTTCGCGTTTCCACATGATCTGGCCGCTGCGCAGATCAAGCGCGGTCAGGTTACCGTTGTAGGCCAGCGCGTAAACGACGCCGTCAACGATGACCGGAGTCGTATCAACGTCGCTCAGACGGTCGATTTCAGTCGAACCGGTGGCCTGAGAGATACGCTGCTGCCAAATCATCTGGCCTTCCTGCATCAGCACCGCGCTCACGCGTCCGTTGTCACCGCCAACAATAGCAGCGCCAAAGGCGGTGGCCGGAGCCGATTCACCGCGCAGAGAGAGCGCAGGCATATCAAGGTTAACGGTCCATTTCACCAGACCGTCAGCTTCGTTCAGCGCCTGCAGCTGGCCGTTGCTGGTATGAATCAACACCATGCCGTCGCTAACGACCGGACGAGACAGTGATTCACCGGCAACCGTCGTCTGCCATGCAATAGAGCCATCGCTGGCGTTCAGCGCATAGACCTGCGCTTTTTCGCTACCGACATACACATGACCACCGGCAACGGTCAGGCCGCCAGAGAGCAGTGCAGGTTTACGCGAGAACCAGCCGTCTTTTTCCGCCAGATTAACGGACCAGACCTCTTTTCCGTCGTCGGCGTTAAGCGCTTTGACGGTGCCTTTGCGGTCAGCCGCATAGACAACGCTGTCAGCAAAGGCTGGATGCAGGTTGGAATAGAAATCACCAATTCCGTTCCCGACGGAGGTGCTCCATGCGGTAGACGGGGTAAACTGGTTTTCAACCGTCGGCAGTGGGGACATTTTGACAACATCTTCTTCGCCACTGAACAGTGAACAGCCACTCAATAACGTAACGGAAAGCAGTCCTGGCAGAAGTAATTTACGCAATTGCATCGGGTCCCTCTCAGACGGACAAATTATTTATTTTCATCTGCATCATTTCGCTCAGCGCAGGTGAAGCTTTACTCTCTACGCCGGCTTGCCACGCTTTACGCGCGCACTCTTTGTCACCTTTGCTCAGCAGTGCTTCACCGCGCAGGTCAGCCACGATGGCCGCAAAGCCTTCGCCTTTGATGGTGTCGAGGGTTTTCAGCGCGTCATCGGCTTTCTTCTGCTGAACCTGGATACGTGCCAGACGCAGGTTAATGACCGCTTTCAGGTTTTCATCGCTGGCAGCCGCAAGACTCTGCGACAGCTGGGCAGCCGCTTTATCCAGTTCGTTTTTATCAACGTACTGCTGCGCCACTTCCAGTGCGGCCAGCGCACCGTAGGTGTTTTTATTGTCGGCGACAAACTTCTCAGCAGCCGCCAGCGTTTGAGGCTGATCGGCACGAATGTCACTGACGGTATTCTCATAAGCCAGGGACGCACCGCGAGCCGAATCGGCCTGATGGCTGTTCCAGTAACGCCAGCCCATCAGTGCACCCACACCTAGAATCACCCCAACAACCAGCGCTTTGCCGTTTTCAGCAAAGAAGCGCTTAACCGCATCGACCTGGTCGTTTTCGTTCTCGTAAATTTCCACGCAGTCCTTCTCCTTAGCCCAATAAAGTGCGCAAGTGCGCCGCAACGCCGTCCTGCGTTACCGTTGTCTGTTCACCAGAGCGCAGGTCTTTAACCACAACGTCGCCGTTAGCCACTTCGGACTCACCCAGCACCAGTGCGATACTTGCGCCCCACTTATCAGCACGCGCAAACTGTTTTTTAAAGTTGCCGCCGCCGTGGTTGGTCATCAGCTTAACGTCCGGCAGCGCATCGCGCACGCGTTCGGCAAGCTGCATTGCCGCAGACTGCGTATCCGCACCTGAAGCCACCAGGTATATATCGACAACGGAATCTGCTTTAAATTCCGGATTAACTGCCTGAACCAGCAAAACAAGTCGCTCAAGGCCCATTGCAAAGCCCACGGCAGGGGCGGCACGACCACCGAGCTGCTCAACCAGACCGTCATAACGACCGCCAGCACATACGGTGCCCTGGGAACCGAGGCTGGTGGTGACCCACTCAAACACGGTACGGTTATAGTAGTCCAGACCGCGCACCAGGCGCTGGTTAACGGTATAAGCAATGCCAGCCGCTTCGAGCAGCTTACACAGCCCGTCGAAGTGCTCGCGAGACTCTGCGTCGAGATAATCACCCAGAGCAGGCGCATCGTTCAGCAAGGCCTGCACATCCGGGTTTTTGGAGTCCAGTACGCGCAACGGGTTGCTGTACATACGGCGCTGGCAATCTTCGTCCAGCTTATCTTTGTGCTGTTCCAGGAACGCCACCAGCGCATCGCGGTAGTTCGCACGCGCTTCAAGAGAACCAATCGAGTTCAGTTCCAGAGAGACGTGTTCAGCGATGCCCAGCGCGCGCCACCAGCGGGCAGTGAGCATGATAAGCTCAGCATCAATGTCCGGCCCCTGCAGGCCAAAGACTTCCACACCCAGCTGATTAAACTGGCGATAACGACCTTTCTGAGGACGTTCGTGGCGGAACATCGGGCCGATATACCACAGGCGCTGCTCCTGATTGTACAGGAGACCATGTTCGATGCCGGCGCGTACGCAGCCCGCCGTCCCTTCTGGACGCAGCGTCAGGCTATCGCCGTTGCGGTCCTCAAAGGTGTACATCTCTTTTTCAACCACATCGGTCACTTCACCGATTGCGCGTTTGAATAACGGGGTCTGCTCTACAATCGGCAAACGGATTTCGCTGTAACCGTAGCTGCCGAGCACCTGCTTGAGTGTGCCTTCAATGCGCTGCCAGATGGCGGTTTCGCCAGGCAGATAATCGTTCATGCCGCGGATGGCTTGAATGTTTTTTGCCACGTTTATTCTCTTTCTATATACAAAAAAGAACCCAAAGAATGGGTTCAATCATACATGGGAAGCCAGCGGCTTCCCAACACGTTATTTTTCGACCTGTTGAACGCTAATGCGCTGCGCTTCATCCAGCATCGTGGCTTTGGCACGAATACGGGCTTCAAGCTGATCGATCATGTCGCTATTATCCAGACGATCTTTACGAACGCCATCTTCATAGAGACCACTTTTCTTGTTACCGCCGGTCACGCCCAGCGTGGAGACCAGCGCTTCGCCCGGACCGTTCACCACGCAGCCGATAATAGAGACGTCCATCGGGGTGATGATATCTTCCAGACGCTGCTCAAGGGCATTCACCGTACCGATCACGTCAAATTCCTGGCGTGAACAGGTTGGGCAGGCGATAAAGTTGATTCCACGAGCGCGAATACGCAGTGATTTCAGAATATCGAAGCCGACTTTAATCTCTTCCACCGGATCGGCCGCCAGAGAGACGCGCAGGGTATCGCCGATCCCTTCTGACAGCAGCAGCCCCAGGCCGATCGCCGATTTAACGGAGCCGCTACGCAGGCCGCCGGCTTCGGTGATGCCAAGGTGCAGAGGCTGATCGATCTGTTTAGCCAGCAGGCGATACGACTCTACCGCGAGGAACACATCAGATGCTTTAACGCTGACTTTAAACTGATCGAAATTAAGACGATCCAGGTGATCGACGTGGCGCATGGCTGATTCGAGCAGCGCCTGCGGCGTAGGTTCACCGTATTTTTCCTGGAGATCTTTTTCCAGAGAACCGGCGTTCACGCCGATACGGATAGGGATATTTTTATCGCGAGCGCAGTCGACAACCATGCGAATACGCTCTTCGCTACCGATATTACCCGGGTTGATACGCAGGCAATCTACGCCATACTCAGCGACTTTGAGCGCAATGCGGTAATCGAAGTGGATGTCTGCCACCAGCGGAACGCTGACCTGCTGCTTGATCAGTTTGAACGCCTCGGCGGCATCCATCGTTGGCACGGAGACGCGAACAATGTCCGCGCCTACGCGTTCTAACGCTTTAATTTGATTGACCGTCGCGTCCACATCCGTGGTGCGCGTGTTGGTCATCGACTGGACGGCAATAGGTGCGCCGTCGCCGACTGGCACATTCCCAACGTAAATCCGTTTTGATTTTCTACGTTGAATCGGAGCCTGGTTATGCATGAAAAATCTCCCGCGTTGCCCGTCTGTTACTGTGCTGCTGATTGTTCGGCATTAACGGTAAGACGTGCAACCTGGTTAGTTCTGATAAAGCGGCTCAGATCAACAGGTTTTCCTTGATACTGGATCTGTACCGCTGCCGGAGCGCCGATTTTAAGTTTATACGGTGCCTGGCCGGTTAGGTTTAACGTGCCATCTTTACGCTGCAGGCCGCTAAACAGTTTTTTTCCTGTTGCGTCAGTGACTTCTAACCAGCAATCTGCCGTAAAGTTCATCACCAGCGCATTAGGATCGGTCGCAGGTGTCGCGACACCCGCCTGGTCCGTTGGCAACGGTGCAGCGTTTGTTTCTGTTGGCTGGGTCGCGGCCGGGGTAGTCGTTGCCGTATCGACATTGGCCTGCGAAGGCGCAACAACCGCATTCGGATCCTGAGTTGCCGGAGCGGTGTTAGCCGTGGCTGCCGGAGTCTGTGCAGAATCGGTTGCTGGCGCGTCTGTCGCTGCGGTCTGAGGATCGGTTGAAGGGGTTTCAGCGCCCGTGTTCAGCGGCACGCTTTGCGCATTATCATTACCGGACTGATTAAGCTCGGCCGAAGACTGATCGGCCATCGTCGTGATCTCTTCCTGCTGCGCTTTGTGGTTTTGCCACCACCATGCACCCGTCAGACCGACCACCACGAACAGCACCAGCCAGGTGAAGCTCATCAGCCAGCCATCGCGTTTCTTACGACGCTTACCCAGAGAGAACGTCTGCATCGGCGCAACTTTCGCTGCACGAACCGGTGCCTGCTTCTCCATCATGGGCAGTAATTCTTCTTCGGGGATATGCACCAGTTTTGCATAAGAGCGGATATAACCACGCAGAAATGTTGAAGCCAGATCGGCAGGTGCCTTATCTTCTTCAATATCGCGAACCGTGGAAACCTTCAGGCATAAGCGTTCTGCAACGGCCTGTTGGCTAAGTCCGAGTTGTTCACGGGCGTTGCGAAGACGAACGCCAGTGGAGAGTGCTTCATGTTGGTCGTGAGTGGCTTCAGTATTCATTCGCTACAACTACTGGTACGTGAAAAAAAGGGTTCAGGTGCCGGTGAGTCACAATGCTACCCGCACCGCGAAACTTCTGGTCAGTTAACCTTGAACAGACAGTATAAGACTGTCAACCTTGAGATGACAGTGCCGCCCTGCCCATGAAGCTAAACTGTTGTTACGTCGTTACATACTGCCCGAAAGTCATATGAAACGCACCGTAATTATTGATAAAACGTCACGAATCTGACTGATTATTCAATGAGATTACGCCTCACGGCGCAGATAGTGCGCCGTGAATGCATAATAATCAAACAGCTTTGACCGCAATCGTCTCGCCCTGCATGCGTTTACGCAGGGTACGTTTGGTACGGTCAATGACGTCACCCGCCAGCTGCCCGCATGCGGCATCGATGTCATCGCCACGGGTTTTACGCACGATAGTGGTAAAACCGTACTCCATGAGCACTTTCGAGAAGCGATCGATGCGGCTGTTGGAGCTACGGCCATACGGCGCGCCCGGGAACGGGTTCCACGGGATCAGGTTGATCTTGCACGGCGTATCTTTAAGCAGCTCAGCCAGTTCGTGTGCATGCTCGGTGCCGTCATTCACATGATCCAGCATCACGTACTCAATGGTCACGCGGCCCTGGTTGGCATTGGATTTCTCCAGGTAACGACGCACGCCGGCCAGGAAGGTCTCGATATTATACTTTTTGTTGATAGGTACAATTTCGTCACGAATCGCATCGTTCGGCGCATGCAGCGAGATCGCCAGCGCAACGTCAATCATGTCGCCCAGTTTATCCAGGGCAGGCACTACACCAGAAGTGGAGAGCGTAACGCGACGCTTGGAGAGGCCAAAACCGAAATCGTCGAGCATGATTTCCATCGCCGGAACCACGTTGGTCAGGTTCAGCAGCGGCTCGCCCATCCCCATCATCACCACGTTGGTGATAGGACGGGTACCGGTCACTTTTGCCGCACCAACGATTTTCGCCGCACGCCATACCTGACCGATAATTTCAGATACGCGCAGGTTACGGTTGAAGCCCTGCTGAGCCGTAGAGCAGAATTTACACTCCAGCGCACAGCCAACCTGTGAGGAGACGCACAGCGTGGCGCGATCGTCTTCCGGGATATAGACCGTCTCAACGCGCTGATCGCCTACGGCAATCGCCCATTTGATCGTGCCGTCTGAAGAGCGTTGCTCTTCAACCACTTCAGGCGCACGGATTTCGGCCACTTCTTTGAGCTTATTGCGCAGGACTTTATTGATGTCAGTCATGTCATCAAAATTGTCGCTGCAATAGTGGTACATCCATTTCATGACCTGGTCGGCACGAAACGGTTTCTCGCCCATCTCTTTAAAGAACTCGCGCATCTGCTGACGGTTCAGGTCCAACAGGTTGATTTTTCCATTTTTATTTGGAACCGCAGGAATGGCGACTTCGGAGGTGTTCACTAATTCAGACATAATTTTATCCGGCCTCGTTGTTACACGTTATGGCCCATGGAGGGTTGAAAAGAAACGCCCCGGCAGGCAGTGTGCTCATCCGGGGCGTTGCATTGTACAAAGTCTGGCGCAGGGATGCCACGTTTGCACGCGGCATTTACGAAATTATTAGCGAGTGCGAGCGCACACTTCGCCTTCTGCGAAGAAGAACGCGATTTCGCGCGCAGCAGATTCTACGGAGTCGGAACCGTGGGTGCCGTTTTCGGTGAAGCTGTCCGCGTAATCTGCACGCAGGGTGCCTGCCAGCGCGTTTTCCGGGTTGGTCGCACCCAGCAGGTCACGGTGACGCTGTACGGCGTTTTCACCTTCCAGCACGGAAACCACGATCGGGCCGGAGGTCATGAACTCGACCAGGCCATCGAAGAATGGACGACCTTCGTGCTCAGCGTAGAAACCGCGAGCCTGTTCAACGGTCAGGTGCAGCATTTTGGTGCCAACGATCTTAAACCCTGCTGATTCAAAGCGAGAGAAGATGCTGCCAATAACGTTTTTTGCCACCGCGTTTGGCTTGATGATGGAAAAAGTACGTTCAATAGCCATGATAACCTCTGTCAAATGTTCTGTTGTTTTGCATACCTGAGTATGGTGTGGCGCGGATTATAAAGAGCAATAGCGCGATTGCCTATGGATTCAGGTAACATTTTTTTAAAATGAGACGAAGATTAGCAACAGGTCAAGTTTCTCATGCTCTGCGTCTGCCCCGCACAGAGATAGCACTGCTTTTCATCGGCGTTAAATCGCCAGAACGGACGGCTGCATGACGTACAGGTAGCGGCCTGCGCCTCCCACGTATGCTGCTGCGCCTCCCCTTCTGCGGGCATCACCTTTATGGCATGAGAAGGACAAACCGCTTCACACCCGCCGCATCCGGTACAGCGCGCGTTTTCCATCACCAGCGCATTATCCTCAAACCGTATGGCTTTTTCGGGACAGCTTCGCCAGCAGGCGCCGCACAGAATGCATTTTTCCGTGTCGGGAATCACGTCGAATTCGCTGAAACGGGGGAATGCCTGCCGCTGCTGACGTTTGCCCGGCTGCACGATACAGGCCTTCACGTCTTCTCGGGGAGCGTGGATCAGCGCGCGTCGCGACAGGCTAATGTCGCTCGCTGGAACCGCTTTGAAGGACCAGGCTGGCTCACCCAGGCGTCGAAGCGCCAGGTTCAGGCGGGCAAGCGCCACCATCCAGGCGGAAGAAGATTCGGCATCAATGCTAATAAAGCGTATGCCGTACTGAGCGTGCCAGAGCAACAGCTCATTGACCGTCGGGGGGTGAACGGCGAACGGGCCGGTAAGCGTGTCGCTATTGATGAAACGCCGCTGAGGAACGACACCGGAGATGGCGTCTGTGGGGCAAACGAAGAGGCAATCCCCGCATTCAATGCAGCGTGTAGGGTCGATGGTAAACTGCCCGTCCGTCACGGAAAACGCCTGCGCCGGACAGACGTCCGCGCAGGCGTGGCAGGATGCGTGCCGAAATCGGCGACGGACGCAGGCTTGCGTCACGTCCATCGCCGGGGCAAACGTAATCTTCATCAGCCAATACTAAAGAAGACGAAACGCAGCACAATCTCACCCAGGATCAGCAGCGCGCTTCCCGCCAGCAGGAGGCTTCGCGTCTGTTTGAGGCCGCCTGCCGCAAAGCAAAGCATCCCCGCAACCGATACGCACCAGCCCAGCAGATAGACATTGCGCAGTTGCTCAAACATCTGCAGCGGCGTGTGCGGGAAGGTTACCACGGTGTTATCTACCGCCATGATGTCCGACAGCCACACGGGTTGCATGATCAGGCGAGCCAGCACCAGCAGGGTCACGACGATTGCCGCCGTACGCAGCGCATTTCGGGTTTGTGCCCCCAGCGCTACACAGGCCGAACCGACAATCCCGACTGAGCCCATAAACATGAACAGCGTATTGATATGCTGCCAGGTCACCACCGAGGCGTGGATGTAAATCTGTGCCATACAGAACACGTCCACCAGCCCAATGAGGCCCGCCAGCGCCAGCAGTGCTTTACCGCCAGGCTTACTGAAGAACATCAGCAGCACCGCAAAACCGAGTGCCGCCAGATACAGGCTGGCAAAGACAATCTCACGGCTAAGCCAGGAGCTGGCTACGTGGCGCAGCGCGTTCAGCGCATTCAGCGGATAACCCATGTGGAGCGCTGAGGCCAGCAGACCCAGACTCGCCAGCACGAACGCACCGGCAGCGGAGATGGCTACGCTACGGTCACAGGCGCGCGCGCCCATAACCTGCTGGCGTCCCAGACCCAACCACAGCGTGACGCCTACTGAACCTTGCAGGAACAGCGTAAAAATCAGCAGCGGTAACTCATGCATGACGTTTACCCTCTTTCTCTGCGCCCTGGTGCGCTTTCACTACCAGATTAGGATGGGTGATGGATGAATCAGGCAGCCCTTTGACGTCACATACTGAGCCATATTTGGCGCGCAGTTCGTCAATCGGACCAAACTTGATCGCTTCCAGCGGACAGGTTGCTACGCAGACCGGCTGCTCGCCTTTCGCCTGCAGATCCACACAGAAATCGCATTTCGACATCTGCCCGGTCTGTTCGTTAAGCTGCGGCGCGCCGTAAGGACAGGACCACGCACAGTAGCCGCACCCTACGCACTTATCCGTATCGACGCGCACAATGCCGTCACCCGGACGCTTGTGCATGGCGGTCGTCGGACAGTTTTTGGTGCAGATTGGGTCTGCACAGTGGTTGCAGGAGATCGAGAGCGTATAGGCAAAGACGTTGTTGCTCACGCCACCCTGTCCGGTAGGAATAAAGTTCCCGCCGTTCACTTCATATACCCGGCGAAAACGACGCCCAACCTCAAGGTTGTTTTTATCTTTACACGCTACCTGACAAGCCTTACAGCCCGAGCAGCGGGAAGAATCAATAAAGAAACCCAGCTGTTTATCGCTCACCGGCGCATAGTGTTTAAACTTACTCATGCTTTTGCTACCTCCACCAGCATGGTTTGATGTGAATTCCCTTTCGCGAGTGCAGTAATACGTGCAGAACTCAACACGTTCGCGCAGCCGCCTTTATCGACGCCCTGCTCGTCCGGCTGCCACCAGGCACCGGCCTGCATGGCCACTACGCCAGGGATAATGCGTGGCGTAACCTCCGCCGGAACTTCGCAGATCCCACGCTGGTTATGAATGCGTACCGTATCGCCCTGCGAAATGCCGCGTCGCTGCGCATCCTGCGGGTTGATCCACAGTTTCTGCTGCTGCACTTCAATCAGCCACGGGTTAGCGTACTGGGTAGAGTTGGCGCGGTTTTTACCTTTCCAGGTAATCAACTGCAGCGGGAAGCTTTTCGCCAGCGCGTCTTCCGGGCCTTCATGCGCAGGCACGTAGTGCGACAGCGCCGGGATTTCCGGATGGTTCATGTCGTACAGGCGCTTTGAGAAGATCTCAATTTTCCCGGACGGGGTCGGGAATGGATGATTGTCCGGATCGCGAATGTTGTCTTCAAAGGCAACGAACGGCGCGCTTTTAAACAGGTGCTGACGCGTTTTTTGCAGCGTCGCGAAATCAGGCAGATTTTCATCCGGCATCGCCAGGCGCGTCTGTTCCCAGATATGCTCAATCCAGGCCTTTTCGTCGCGCCCCTGGCTGAATTCGTCTTCAATACCCAGCTTCGCCGCAACCTCACGCAGCCAGTCATAGTCTGAACGGCGTTCAAACTCAGGCTCGATCAGTTTTTCTGACAGGATCAGGTAGCTTGCCGTACCCCAGGTTTCGCCGATGTTCCAGCGTTCCATGAAGCTGGTTTCCGGCAGCAGCAGATCCGCATACCGGGCGCTCGGCGTCATGTACAGATCGCTTGCCACGATGAACTGAATTTTGGACTCATCTTCCAGCACGCGGGTCGCCTGATGAAGATCCGGGTTCTGGTTGGCAAGATAGTTCCCGGCCAGCGAAAACAGAATACGGATATTGCTGTCGAGTTTGTCAGCATCTTTCAGGCCATCTTCAGGCGTCACCTTTGTGGCGTCGTCTGCGGCCTGCACCCAGTTCATCACCGAGATTTTGGCCTTCACCGGGTTATCCGGCATTTCTGGCCCGGCGGCAAACTTACGATTGCCGCAGCCGCCGTAGCCTGCCGCCCAGCCGCCTTTCACGCCAACGTTACCGGTCAGCGTCGCGAGCAGCGTCGAACCGCGCGCAGTACGCTCGCCGCAGTTATGACGCTGCGGGCCCCACCCCTGGATCAGGGCTGCGGGTTTGGTATTGGCATAGTCACGCGCCAGCTGGCGGATCGTCTGTGCGGGAACATGGGTAATTTTTTCTGCCCATTCCGGCGTTTTCGCAACGCCATCTTTTGCACCGGTAAGGTAGGCAACCAGCGACTCATTTGCCGGCACGCCTTCCGGCATTGATGCTTCATCAAAGCCAATGGTATGGCGGGTGATAAAATCGCGATCGTGCAGATTTTCCGTCACGATGACGTACATCATGGCGTCCATCAGGGCATTATCGGTGGTCGGCAGCAGCGGGATCCACTGGTCTGCCAGCGAAGAAACCGTATCAGAATAACGCGGGTCGACGACGATAAAGCGGGTACCGTTTTGCTTCATCTTCTGGAAGAAGTAGTTGGTATGGCCAAAGATGGTTTCCGTTGGGTTATGTCCCCACAGGATCACCAGTTTGGTATCCAGAAGCGTGTCGAGCGAGCTGCCGCTGGCCGCGGTGCCATAGGTGTAAGGGGTGGCCGCCGCCGTGTTACCCATGCTGACCGAGTGATAGCTTTCAAGGTAGCCGCCGGTTAAATTAAGCAGGCGACGTACCATTTTATCGCCGGAGAACGTTCCGCCGGAAACCGCCGTACCCACATGAACATAGCGTGACGCGACGCCATATTTTTCGGTGATCGTTTTTAAATTATTGGCAATCAGCGTTGTCGCTTCATCCCATGAAATACGCTCAAATTTTCCTTCTCCGCGTTTGCCAACGCGTTTCATCGGATATTTAAGACGGTCAGGATGATAAACGAATTTACGATAGGAGCGACCGCGAACGCAGGCACGCATAACGGGCATCTGAGGATCGAGTTCATTATCCGGACGGGTAGAAATACGCGTCACTACCCCATCGCTAACGTGCGCACGAATATCACATTTTCCGCCGCAGTCAAACGTACTGCAGGTCTGGACAACCTTTTCTGGAGGCGTATTTTCCGCTACAGAAGGGGTAGCCGCATCAGCCCTGACTGACGTTGAAACAAACGGCAGGGCAACCAACGCCGAACTGGCCTGGATAAAATGGCGTCGAGACAGGGCAGGAATGACACCGTCTCCCTGGCTGGCTATTTTTTTCATTGCTCGGTCCTTCAAATAAAAGCGCATTCTCGCGGTTTTGAAGGCCGTCACATTTGATAATTATCAAGGTAACTCTTTCGGGTTACCACTAAATTTCGATAATAAGAATCGTTATTTTTTAAAAGAGTTAATCACTTAACAAATTTAATAAATCCCTAACGATCTAATGAAAAATTAACCGCAACGACCTGCCCGGACTCATCCATTACGACCAGTTGATATTCACCGGGTTTATTCAATAATAAAGATTGATAATTATTCCGCCCGTCCAGAGGCTCACCGTTTAAAAACCACCAACGCTGACCTTCCCCGCCGCTGGTCGTCACAGCAAGCGTCATGTTTTCCTGCCCCGGCAGTCGCTTAATTACCGCCCCTTCCCGCACGCCTGAAAGCATGAGCGGTGCAACATTGTGGTTATCAAACGGCGGACAGGTTTTAGACGCAGCCGGGATGCGGGCAGCCCGTCTTTCTGACGGCGGCAGCCAGGGATCGAGCGGCAGCGGCCATACATCCAGTACTTTCTCTGTCGCCTCCGGGCAGTCTGCTGCCACGCGTTTTCCGGCACTATCCACCCAGATGGGGAAACGGATCCCGCGAATGCCTTCCTGCTCAGGAAGCAGCAGGGTTGGCGGCTCGCTGCCCTCCAGCAGCCAGGTTGAAAGGCGGCGTCGACAGTTTTCACTGCCTTCCGGCAGCGATTGCCCCCCTGGCCAGCAAATGGTCCCGCGCCCTACGCTGGCGGGACGCGGATCGCGCGGCAGACGGGCCTCATCGATCGTGGAACGAGACTGAAGCAGATTGTTGACCTGGTTTAACAGCGGGACGGCGCTGGCAAATCCAAACTGCCCGGCCACCGGCGTGCCATCCGGGCGACCGGTCCAGATGCCGATCACGTAGCGGGCATTAATTCCGATGGCCCAGGCATCACGGTAGCCATAGCTGGTTCCGGTTTTCCATGCCAGCGGTGCCACCTGAGGAAGCGCACCGTCCGGCAGAGGCTGCGCTTCATTAGCCAGGATCCGTCGAATGATCCACGCTGAACCTTGCGACAGCAAAGGCCGCTCGGTGAGTGGATCTTGCGGCTGCAAACGAAGCCTCCCCGCCTTTCCATGACGAGCGAAGGCGCTGTAGGCGGCGGCAATGTCGGACAAACGCGCCCCCGCTCCGCCCAGAATGAGCGACAAATTCGGCTGCGCCCCGGCAGGTAGGATCAGCGGAAGCCCCGCGTTGCTCAGCATGCCGGCGAAGCGTTTTGGCCCGTAG
The DNA here is from genome assembly GCA_000956155.1 of Cotesia vestalis. Classification (NCBI taxonomy): domain Eukaryota; kingdom Metazoa; phylum Arthropoda; class Insecta; order Hymenoptera; family Braconidae; genus Cotesia; species Cotesia vestalis. The sequence continues at coordinate 45,923 of JZSA01000348.1, read as the reverse complement.
GCTTCAAGGACCTGCACGGCGGGCAGGTTGAGCGAACGCACCAGCGCCTCGCTCATGCTGACCGGGCCATGAAAGCCGCTGTCGAAATTACCGGGGCGATAATCACCCGTTTTTCGCGGCACGTCCTGAAGCAGAGAGGCGGGATGAATCAAGCCTTCATCCATCGCCATACCATAGATAAAGGGCTTTAAAACCGATCCCGGCGATCGTACGGCGTTAACCATATCCACGTGGCTGAAGCGACTGTCATCATTGATATCCACCGAACCGACCCAGCCGCGAACCTTCATGTTGGTGTGATCGACCACGATCATCGCCAGGGAACTGCGCGCGGGCAGGCGGGATTTCCAGTTCAGCGCCAGCTCCTCAAGCTGCCGTTGTAACGACGCATTCAGGGTGGTGACAATTTTCGTCTCACGGCTTTTCGTCAACATCATACGGGAGAAAAGCGGTGCCAGCTGCGGCATCTGGCGTGGTGCCAGCCAGACCGGCTCCTCGCGTGACTCCTTCACCTGTTTTGCTGACCAGACGCCCTGCGTCACCATTCGGTCAAGAACCTTATTGCGGGCCGCTTCCGCGCGTTCCGGCCAGCGGTCAGGTCGTAAGCGACTGGGGGCCTGGGGTAACACCGCAAGCAGCGCCGCTTCGGAGTAGCTCAGGTGGGAAGGCGGTTTACCCAGGTACGTCCAGCTTGCCGCGCCGATCCCCTGCAGCGTGCCGCCAAACGGGGCGCGATTGAGATAGAGCGTGAGAATATCGCGCTTGGAGAGGTGCCACTCCAGTTGCATGGCGCGCCAGAGCTGACGAATTTTGCCGCCAAAAGTGCGCGGATGCGGATCCAAAAGACGAGCCACCTGCATGGTGAGCGTGCTGCCGCCAGAAATGACCTTACCGGAGCTCAGATCCTGCCAGGCCGCGCGCAGCACGGAGAACGGATTCACGCCAGGATGATCCCAGAACCAGCGGTCTTCATACTGGATCAGGGCGTCGAGGTACAGAGGAGAAACGTCTTCAAGCGTAACCGGATAACGCCAGATACCGTCGCTGTCGGCAAAACGCCACAGCGGCGTGCCTTTTTCATCCACCACAACCCGTGCAGGGTTGACCTCCTTCAAGGGCAACGGCCACAGGCGGTCAGCGGCGATAATCAGTCCCCATAAAATAAGAAGCGCTCCCGCCAGCCACAGCCAGCGGGAGCGTATCAGACGTGCCATCAGCATTTTACGGAACAACAATCAGTGGGCCACTGGCCGACCCCGTTGCCCGCCACTGAGGAACGTACATCGATTCCACCATCGGGACCGGCACTTTATAGACTCCCGGCGTGACCGCGCGCGCCAGATAAACCAGCGTCACCGGCTGGCCTTCGTTGACCGGTACCGCTGCGACGAAGCGATCGTCGCGGAATTCCATATGCTGGATATCTGCCTGCTGCATTTGGTTAAGCAGGTTCTGAACTTCACTACCGCTGTCCTGCAGGCTCGCGCTGCTGCTTGCCAGGTTCTGGTTTTCCAGCTCTAGCCCCGCAGGAAGCAGATCCACCACCAGGGCATCCGGGGCGTTCTGGCTGGCTTTCACTTCCAGCCACACCAGCACCAGCTCACCGCTCTTCAGGGATGAAAGCGATTTAGTGCTGCCATCGGTCGCCAGAATATGGCGCTCAATCTGCAGAACGTTTGAGGAAGGCTGCGGCATGTATTCCGGATACCCCGTGCTGTCGAGACGTATCCACAAAGGCGTCGTGCCGGTATTGGTCACCTGCAGCGAACCAAGCTGGTCACCGTTGAGGTTTTGTACCTGCGCTTTGTCTGCACCTGAGGCAGCATCAGACAGAGAGGTTTTCGCCTGCCATGCCCCGCTCAGGGTTTGCAGCGAACGCCCTGCCAGGAACAGCGCATTGCTCTCCTGCGTTGAGAGCCAGCGCTGGCTGAAGGCCTGCTCAGACAAGGTGTTCAGAAGCGTATTCTGCGCATCCGGCAACAGCTTGTACTCTTCGAGAAGGGAGAGCATTAACGCATTGTCACGCAGTTGACTTCCGTAATCCGCCATCCAGGTGTTTCTGTCGTTACGCGGCGTTTTAAGTGCCAGATCCAGCGCCTGCTGGCTGCGGGGGGCGTCGCCCATCAATTTCAGCGCCATTCCGAGTTGCATAAGCGGTAGCCCGGAAGCCGCCTGTGAATGGCGATCCCAGATTTCACGCAGCGCCCCCAGCGGCGCTTTTTGCTGACGGGCCAGAACCAGCGAAGCATAGGCCTGCACCGCAAACTTGCTCCCCTGCGTGTCGTCGCTGTAGCGAATGGACATCATGCCCGGGTCCTGCAGATAGCGCAGCAGTCGGTTGTTGGCATTGTTGACCGCATCGGCAGGCACGCTGTAGCCCTGCTCGCCTGCGCGAATGAGGAAGTCCGTGACATAGGCCGTCAGCCAGTACTCTTCCGGACCGTTTTTATCCCACAGCGCAAACCCGCCATCGTCACGCTGCATCTGCAGCAGACGGGAGATGCCAACATCAATCGCCGCGCGACGTTTGTCGTCTGTATCTCCTTTAATGCCGAGCGCCGTTAACTGCGCTGCATTGGTATAGAGCGACGGGAACAGGCCGCTGGTGGTTTGTTCGAGACAGCCGTACGGATAGGCCTGCAGTTCACGGATATAGCGCGCCAGGTTCAACGGCGGCTTACCACTCAGCAGCAGTTGTCCTTGCAGCGTCGCCGGAGAAAAACCATCAGTGTGCTGTGCTGGCGCGGTCCATGACTCGCCCGGGTTGAGCATAGCGCCGGTATTCACCGTCTGAGCAGGGAATGCAGGGCGTACGCCGATTTTCCAGCTCTTCTGCTGCGGCGCAAACGTCTCGCCCGGAAGCTGGAGCCCCGTCACCTGAGCAGCAATTTCCCCCTCACCGTAGCCATCCAGCGCGCGTACCGGGATAAATATCGTGGTGCGTGCTCCCGGAGGAAGCTGAACCGGCTGCGGCTGCATCCCTTCCAGGGCAATTTTTCCGTTAGCCGTCAGGGCAACATTCAGCGTTTGCGGTTGGTCGGTAAGGTTAGTCAGGTCGAGCGTCAACCGCGAGGTGTCGCCGCTGGCAAGGAAGCGCGGCGTATTAAGTTCGGTAATAACAGGTGCTGCCACAATCACTTTGCTTTCGCTACTGCCAAAGTCTTCTTCGGTCCAGGCCTGCGCCATCAGACGCAGCTCCCCGTTGAAATCACCAATCGGCAGCGTAAGGGTACCTTCGCCATTGGCATCCAGTTCAACCGGCTGTGTTTGCTGAGCAATAATGTTGACGTGATTTACCGGCGGCTTACCGCCACGCTTAAGCTCATCGCCATCGCCACCAAAGCGCAACGCAGCCATACGGCCCTGCCCTTCAATCACCTGACCATAGATGTCATAAATATCTGCGCCATAGCGTTTCTGGCCAAAGAATGCTTCCCACGGATCCGGCGTGACGTAGTCGGTGATATTCAACACGCCGCTGTCGACGGCTGACACCAGCACGTTCACTTTCTGCGGTACAGTGCCCTCTTTCACGCTGGCTTTAACCTTCACGGAAAGCGTCTGATTCGGACGCATTTTTTGCGGATTATCCAGCGCGATGTTCAGACGGCGATTTTCGTCGCCCATCGGCAAATGCAGCAAACCTACCGCACGTTTCGGCGTGGCCGATTTGGATTTATCACCGGGACGCACCACCAGCGTGCTGAGGTAGAGATCGTGGCGTTTCCAGGCTTTATCGACCGGGATGCTAAGATCCAGACCCTTGGCCGGAACGTCGATCTCTTTCCACCACAGCGGACCTTCGCTGGATTCGATCATGGCGTAGCCTTTCCCTGCTGCTGGGGCAGCGATATGCAGCTTAATGGTGTCACCCGGCTGATAGGCGGGTTTATCAAGCTTCAGCGTTACGCGGTCAGGGCGTGCGGCACCCGTGCCGTCGCTGTTATCCTGCCAGCTGTAACCCGCCCAGAAGCGCACGCTACTGACCTTATCGTCAGGCGCTTTGACTTCCAGACGGTAAGAGCCCCACTCCACCGGGAAGGTGACTTTGCCGGTTTCATCAGCTTTAAGGGTCAGATTCTGCTCACCCTCAATCAGATCTTTTTGATCAAACTGAGACTGCCAGCCGTCACTCTCTGACCAGTTCCAGAAGTAATCCCGGCGTTCGCGAACCAGACGTACCTGAAGCCCGGAAACCGCCTTTTTCGCGCCAGTGGCATCGGCATAAACAATGTCAAAGCTGGCGTTGCCGTCCTCGTCGACAATCGGCTGATTAACGGTGGTGTCGGTACGGTAATCATATACCGCTTTGCTGGCGAACTGCGGACGAATGCCCGGCAGCGCTGCTGCAGGCCAGATCGCCTGCTCGGCACGGCGCGTCACCGGACGACCACCCGATTCCAGGAGGCTCGCCTGCAGGATCAGCTGCATCGGAGAATGGGCCTCTTTCCACTGGCTCTCCAGTGTGACCTGCCCGCGCCCTTGTTCATCAAGCGTGAGCTGCACTTCATCCAGGCTGCGGCTTAGGTTCTCTTCGGTGATATCGCCAAACTGGAAGCCTGGCAGCGCGGCGACCGCATCACGCAGCGGGCGCAGGAAGAGTTGGCCTTGCAGGGAGTTACCGTTGGCCGGTGCGCCATACAGATAGTAGCCGACCACGTCAAAGTTCACGTCCTCCTGCGGGGAGACCGGCGTTTTCTGACCGGTCAGATTCAGCGCCATACGCTCCGGCATAAAATCTTCGACGTGGAAATCCCACAGGCGCTGCTGGTTGTCGCCCGTATTGGCACGAATGTGCCACATCCCGGTCTGCGCCCCGCTGTCGAGCGGATAATTAAAGCGATAGAGGCCGTTTTCCGGTTGAACGACGACGGTACGCGCTACCTGCCCGTCCGGACGCAGGACGTCGAGTTTAACGGGCTGCGCGGGCAGCGGTTTCCCGTCGCTGTCGCGCAACAGGCCGTTCAGGATCACCGTTTCGCCAGGGCGATAGAGATCGCGTGGGCCAAACATAAAGAATTGCTTGCTGTAGCCCGGCGCGCCTGCGATATCAAACTCCGCCAGGTCCAGCGCGGGCAGCTTAAGATCGAGCAGCGTGGTTTGACCGTCTTTGCTGGCCAGAATCAACGCCGCCTCTTTGTCGGTTTCGAGCTTTGCATGTCCGTCGGCGTCGCTGTTCGCTTCGGCAAGCGTTTGGCCTTTATCGTTCAGCAGCGTGACGGTCACGCCAGATTGCGCGGCGCCGTTTTCCAAGCTCTGGGTGAAAATATCCAGACGGTTATGATAGCGGTGAGCGGACAGGCCGATATCGCTTAAGGTGAAAAGCGTGGCCGCATTGCTGTAGTTGTAGTGGCCCGCCTGGTTCATCACGGCGATGTAGACGCCAGACTGCTGCAGCGGTTTGATATCGCGCAGCGGCAGCAGCAGTTTTTCACGGGTGTTACGGGCCGGATTAAGGTCGAAACGCCCGGTATACACCAGGTCCGCCATTTTCAGCAGATTGTCAGATTCCCAGTTGGTGAGGGAATTACGGTATTCCCACTGGCTGACAAACGAGGCCAGTGATTCTGGCTTCACGCGGTAGAAATTTACATCCACGTTGTTCACGTTCAGCGCCATCACCGGCAGCCCTTCGACCACTTTACCCGGCAGCAGCGAGCCACGGCTGGCAAAACCGACCGTCGGCTCGACGTCGCGGGTGGTCAGCGCTTTTTCGTAGTCGGTGCCAAATGTGGCTTTGTTGAGCGCCTGCAGAGGGCGTTCAATGGTGACGACCAAATTACGATTCGGCTCGAGGTGGCGCAGGCGCAGCTCTTTCAGATTGGGCGCAAGTTCCCATGCGCCATCCACTTTGCCGCTTTTCTTATCGACAACGTGCACCGTTTTGGCGAAATCCTGATCGGGATTGAGCGGAACGGAGAAGGTCAACACCAGCGTGGCCGCGCCATCGAGCTGGACTTCGGAGGCATCCAGCAAGGTCAGCGGTTTCCCCTGACTCGCTGCCGCCAGTTTTGCCAGCGTCTCAGCGTTTGGTTTTTCGGGTGCCTTCTGGGCCGCTGTCGTTGTCGCTGCAGGCGCTGCTGCCTGAGGTTTTTCGTCGCTGTTATCACAGGCGACAAGCGCGAACGCGGTGAGTAGCGCGAGTGAGAGCGCGCCTAAGCGAAACGGTTTCATCCTTTGTCCCTGGCCTTTCGGGCCTGTTGGTCGTCATCCGGGTAAGTATTATCCGCAAGTTTCATTAATACCAAAAGTCCATTTTTAGATTCTGGAGAGCGCCTCGCAAAGTTATTTAGGGCTGCAGGAGGCGCCTGATACCGCGATCACAGGCTCAAACGTAACATGTGACCTTTCAAGTCATTTGTTTTTAAAACAAGTAGATAGCTGGATTAAGTCGCTGATCGCCTGCTAATTTTAAGCCTGAGACGCACGCCAAGTGCGCGGTTCAATAAGAGAGATAGCCATGAAACGAGCCGTGAACGCCCTACAAAATTTCGGAAAATCATTATATGGCCCGGTACTTATCTTGCCGATCGTCGGGCTGTTTATCGCCCTGGGTAACGTGCTCGGTAACGGTAATCTGGCGGAGTATCTGCCGTTTCTCGGCCATCCTTTGATCCAGAGTATCGGCCAGCTGATCGCCAAATCCGCCGTATCTGTGCTGGTCAACCTGGCGCTGGTGTTTGCGGTCGGCATCCCGATTGGCCTGGCCTCGCGCGATAAGGGCTACGCGGCGCTGATTGGGCTGGTCACCTTTGTCGTGTTTATCAATGCCATGAACGTTACCCTGCAGTTACAGGGGGCGCTGGCACCGGCTGACCAGATGAAAGCCGCCGGGCAAGGCATGGTGCTGGGCGTGCAGGTGCTGGAGATGGGCGTGTTTGCCGGGATCCTGACCGGGGCGCTTTCCGGGTATCTGTACAACAAATACTCCGGCGTTCAGTTTAATGGCGCGATGGCGGTTTACTCCGGCCACTGTTTTGTCGCCATTGTGATGCTCCCGGTCTCCATGCTGCTGGGCGTGGTGATGAGCGAGCTGTGGCCTTTCGCTCAGCACGGCATCAGCGCGCTGGCGCTGGCGATCAAGGGTTCGGGTCCATTTGGCGTGATGATCTACGGTTTTCTGGAACGTATCCTGGTGCCGACCGGGCTGCATCATCTGGTCTATACGCCTTTCCTGTACACCGAACTGGGCGGCACGCAGGAGGTCTGCGGGGCAACCTATCAGGGTGCCCGTAATATCTACTTTGCTGAAATGGCCTGCCCGGACGTGAAACAGCTGAGCAGCACGGTGGTATGGGATGCGCGCGGCATCAGCAAAATGTTCGGCCTGCCCGCGGCGGCACTGGCGATGTACATGACCGCCAGACCCGAGCGCAAGGCCATCGCAAAAGCCATTCTGATCCCGGCAGCGCTCACCTCCCTGCTGGTGGGCGTGACTGAACCCATCGAGTTTTCTTTCCTGTTTGTCGCGCCGCTGCTGTTTGTGGTTCACGCGGTGCTGACCGGCATCGGCATGATGCTCTTTTCGCTGTTTGGCGTACACGCCATCGGTGCCAACGGCATTATCGATTTCATTCTCTACAACCTGCCGCTTGGGACGGAGAAATCCAACTGGCCGATGTACATCGTGGTCGGGCTGATTATGTTCGCGCTCTACTTCGTGGTGTTTCGCTTCCTGATCCTGCGCTTGAACATGAAAACGCCAGGGCGGGAGGATGACGAGCAGGAGACGCGTCTCTACAGCAAGCAAGAGTACCAGGCAAAAGGCAACAACGACGGTCTGGGCGAGTCCATCGTCACAGGCCTTGGCGGTCGGGACAATATTGAGGTCGTGGATAACTGCTACACCCGTCTGCGCGTCACGGTAAAAGATGTTGCCATTATCGACGAGCCGCGACTCAGAGCGACCGGCGCGAAAGGCATTATCAAACAAGGTAACAACGTTCAGGTGGTCTACGGGCTGCACGTCAAAAAAATGCGAGAAGCCGTTGAGACGTTTCTCTGACAGGAGCAAAACATGTTTACACCCCCGTTCATTCTCTCTATTGCCGGCGGCGGTAGTACCTACACGCCGGGTATTGTGAAAAGCCTGATGGTGCGCCTGCAGGATTTCCCGCTGGCCGAAATACGCCTCTATGATATTGATGACGCGCGTCAGAACACCATTGCGCCGGTCGTCGAGAAGGTTATCCGTGACCACAGCCAGAGCATCAAATTTACCGTTACCACCGATCCGGAAGTGGCCTTCAGCGGGGCGCACTTCGTGTTCGCGCAGATGCGCGTCGGCCAGTACAAGATGCGCGAGCAGGATGAAAAGATCCCCCTGCGACACGGTGTGGTTGGGCAGGAGACCTGTGGACCGGGCGGGCTGGCCTACGGTCTGCGTACGATCCTGCCGATGGTGGAGCTGGTCGATCTGGTCGAACGCTACGCGCATCATAAAGCCTGGATCGTTAACTACTCCAACCCGGCGGCCATCGTCGCCGAAGGTGTGCGTCGCCTGCGCCCGAACGCCCGGGTATTGAACATTTGCGATATGCCCGTTGCCGCCATGCGTAATATGGGGGCGATTCTCGGTGTGGATCGCCGCAGGCTCGACGTGGATTACTTTGGCCTGAATCACTTCGGCTGGTTCACCCGCGTGCGGGTCGACGGTGAGGACAAACTGCCGGAGCTGCGTCGCCATATCGCGAAGTTTGGCCTGCTGACGGAGGATGCGGCCAAAACCGATCCACAGCACTCAGATCCGTCGTGGGTGAAGACCTGGCGCAACATCAAGCCGATTATGGATAACTTCCCGGAGTATCTGCCGAACCCGTATCTGCAGTATTACCTGATGCCGAACCAGATTGTGGAACATCAGGACCCGGGCTATACCCGCGCCAACGAAGTGATGAACGGGCGTGAGAAAAAGCTGTTTGCCGCCGCCGAAGAGTACAAGCGTACTGGCATACTCCCTGATGCTTTCCACGTCGGCGTTCACGGCGAATTTATTGTCGACGTGGCCTGCTCGCTGGCATTCAACCTGCGCCAGCGCCATCTGGTGATGGTGGAAAACCGCGGGGCGATTACCAACCTTCCGTACGATGCGGTGGTGGAAGTCCCGGCCTATATCACCTCTGAAGGGCCAGAGCCGGTCCGTGTGGGCCAGGTTCCGCTGTTCCACCAGACGCTGCTGCAACAGCAGCTTGCCTGCGAACAACTCCTGGTGGAGGCCACCCTTGAAGGCAGCTACGAGAAAGCGCTGCAGGCATTTACCCTGAATCGTACCGTACCGACGATGGAGCACGCGAAAGCCATTCTTGATGAGATGATTGAGGCTAACCGTGACTACTGGCCGACGCTGCAAAAAGCCTGGCAGGACGGCGAAGCGGTGAAAAAATAGGGGCTTGCTCGCGAGTTGAACGTGGTTTGCTTGTCGGTGTCAGAAAAAACACCGACAATCTTCTTTTATGGAAAAGAACGGAGGCAACCCATGTCCACCTCATATTTTGTCGCCGCCGACTGGCTGATTGAGCACAGCGACGACCCGGAAGTTCAGATTATTGACGCGCGAATGGCCCCTGCCGGGCAGGAGCATCTTCGCGATATGACCGCGGAATACCGCGCCGGACATCTGCCGGGCGCGGTTTTCTTTGATATCGAAGCACTGTCCGATCACACCTCTCCCCTGCCGCACATGCTCCCGCGCCCGGAAGCCTTCTCCGTAGCCATGCGCGAGCTGGGCGTTAGCCGCGACAAGCATCTGGTGATTTACGACGAAGGTAACCTCTTCTCTGCACCGCGCGCGTGGTGGATGCTGAAAAATGCCGGCGTTGAGAAAGTCTCTATTCTCGCCGGCGGCCTCGCAGGCTGGAAACGCGATGAACTGCCGCTGCAGCAGGGTGACGTTACCCTGCCGGAAGGCGATTTCGACGCGCAGTTTGATGCGAACGCGGTGAAACGCCTGACGGACGTGCTGGTCATTAGCCACGAAAAAACAGCGCAAATTGTCGATGCCCGCCCGGCTCCCCGTTTCAACGCCGAAGCCGATGAACCGCGTGCAGGGCTGAAGCGCGGCCATATTCCCGGTGCGATCAACGTGCCGTGGGGCGATCTGGTGTTTGAGGGCGAGCTAAAAACCACCGACGAGCTGCGCGCTATTTTCGAGCGTCAGGGCGTGGATTTACAGCACCCAATCGTTGCCAGCTGCGGTTCCGGCGTGACGGCCTGCGTGGTGATTCTGGCGCTTGCCACCCTCGGCGCAAACGACGTTACGCTGTATGACGGTGCCTGGAGCGAATGGGGCGCGCGTGACGATCTGCCCGTTGAACCCGCTCAGTAATGGATAACCGCCTGACCACGCTGTTAACGCGCGGAACGTCTCTGACCCGCGCGGAATATCGCGTGCTGGCCCACCTAACGGAACATCCGCTGCTGGTGGGTAACATCACGGTGCGCGAGTTGGCCCAGGCGACGTTTGTCTCTACCGCCACCATCATGCGGCTGTGCCAGAAGCTGGGTTTCAGCGGCTTTAGCGAGTTTATCTGGCACTGCAAGCAGCTCCTTTCAGACACCCCGCACATTACCGCGCAGGCTGAGCAGCACGCAGAGTTGCCCGCGCTGTTTAACCAGTTTATTGCCAACTATCAACAGACCTTTCAGTGGGCGACGCAGGACAAACGCCAGCGTTTTGCCGACCTGCTCCGCCAGAAGGAGAGTTTTTTTCTCTACGGTGCCGGGTTTTCTTATCTGTTCGCCGAGTACCTCACCAAAAAATTGCAGGTGCTGGGCAAAACGGCATTTATTTCCGGGCCGGGCGATAGCCGGAATATCTTTCTCAGCAACGCCGCGCGCTATCAGGTCTTTATTGCCGTTTCCCGCAGCGGTGAAACCGAGCAGGTGCTGGACAAAGCGCGGATCGCAAAAAACGTCGGGATGACGGTGGTGGCCTTTACCCGCGCCTCGGCAAACACGCTGGCAGGCATGGCGGATTTACATTTCGCGTTATATGACGAAGCGGTGCACTACGCCGCCGAAGCCGCGGGGGTGACGTCGTTTGAGTCGAATCTGGTCCTGCTGATGGATTTACTGCTGCTGGAAGCAACGGGGTGAGGCTTCACCCCGAGGAATTCAGATAATGCGGTTGGTTTTGAGATCGCGCAGGAACCCGCCCCAGCGACGCTCATAGAACGGCGTGATGTGTTCGGTAATAAAGTGGCTAATGCCTTTCTCGCCTTTCTTCACCTGACAGATATCAATGGGTTCATCGCCCGGCAGCGTGTCGGTAGCAACACTTCCCGCCGCCTGGATAATCTCGTCAATGTCGCCGTCTGCCTCAATGCCAATCAGCAGCACCGGCTGCTCGTCGGCGCTCTCTTTGATGGAGCAGAGAAACGCGCGTTTCACCGGCTTGATGGTTTTGAAGAGCGTGGTCAGAGAATCGATCATCTGCGCGGGCGGTTCGGCCACTTCAGAAAGTAGCAGCGTTTCGCCCCCTTCCAGCACCTCTTGCGTGCTGAGCGGGTTGCCCTCCTCACCAATCAAATGGCTGATTTCACGCGGGGTGAACTCTTTGCCGGTCGGCAGTTTGGCGTTGAGGAACAGTGTTTCGCCCAGCGTCATTTCAAACAGGGTGCGCACGGGCATAACCACAAACGCCTGTTCGTCTTCCACCGCTTGCTGAAGGGCCTCAAGAGAGGTGAAGAACGGGATCACTGACGTGCCGTCGTCTTTTTCCCAGTGCAGCAGATCCAGCGCGCTGTCTTCAACAACCTGCTCGCCTTCCGCCGCGGTAGCCGGCACCCAGACGGTGGACTCCAGCAGCGTGCGGAAAAATGCCGGACGGTGGGCTGGCTCGGTCGCCGCCTGTTCCAGCAGGGTTTCTAATTCATTTTTTGTTTCGGACATAACAATTCCAGATGTCGAATTTCCCCCTCACCCCGGCCCTCTCCCTCAAGGGAGAGGGAGCAAACCATCCCCTCTCCCCGTGGGAGAGGGTTAGGGTGAGGGCAAAGAGCCTTACTCTGCCGTCAGCAGGTTCGCAATGGTACGCACGCCCAGGCCGGTCGCACCCGCAGACCACTGTTCAACCGCCGCTTTACGGTAGGTCGCCGAGCAGTCGATGTGCAGCCAGCCTTCCTGATAGTTCTCAACAAAGTGAGACAGGAAGCCTGCGGCGGTGCTTGCTCCGGCCGGGTAGGCCGCGCTGGCGGTGTTGTTCAGCTCGGCAAAGTTCGACGGCAGTTGGCTGCGGTGGAACTCGGCCAGCGGCAGACGCCAGAACGGCTCGTTTTCTTCGGCGGCACTCGCCAGTACGCGGGCCGCCAGCTTGTCATCAAAGCTGAACAGCGCATGGTAATCGTTGCCCAGGGCGGTTTTCGCCGCACCGGTCAGGGTTGCCATGTCGATAATCAGCTCCGGCTTCTGGGCAGAGGCGTCGATCAGGCCATCGGCCAGTACCAGGCGGCCTTCCGCATCGGTGTTCATTACTTCGACGTTTTTGCCATTACGGTAGCGAATGATATCGCCCAGCTTGAAGGCGTTGCCGCTGACCATGTTGTCCGCGCAGCACAGGTACAGCTTCACGCGTTTGTTCAGACCACGGGTGATGGCGAAGGCCAGCGCGCCGGTAATGGTTGCCGCGCCGCCCATGTCGGACTTCATGGAGTCCATAAACGCGCTCTGCTTCAGGCTGTAACCGCCGGTATCGAAGGTGATACCTTTACCCACCAGGCAGGCGAAGACCGGGGCTTCTTTATCACCGGTTGGATTGAAGTCCAGCGCCAGCAGCACCGGCGGGCGCTCAGAGCCACGGCCCACGGTGTGGATGCCCATATAATTCTGCTCGCGCAGGTCTTCGCCTTTGGTGATGCGGTAGGACATGTTGTCGCCCGCCACGCCGCACAGCAGGTCAACCGCGCGCTGCGCCAGCTGCTCAGGGCCGAGCTCTTCCGCCGGAGCGTTGATGGTGTCACGCACCCAGTCGATAATTTTCAGGCGGTTTTCCAGCTCTTTCTGTCCGGCTTCGTCGAGGCTCGCCCACTCGATTTTGCGGGTGCCTTTCGGGCCTTTGTATCCCGCCCAGAATGCCCAACTGCGGTCGGTATCCCAGCCTTCACCGTCAAGGGTCACGTGCTTAATGCCCAGACCGTCGATTTTGCGCGCGGCGCGTTGAATCAGCCCGGTGTCATCTTTGCCGGTAAGGTGCAGGGTGATGCCGTCGTGAGTGATGCTCCAGGCGGCTTTCTCGCCCCAGCGCGCGTCGGCAGGCTGAGTGGAGAGCGTAATCTTCATCGCTTCGGTCATTTTATTTATCCTTATTAGCAAACGGGCCGCCTGAAGGCAGCCCGTTAAGTGATTTACTCTGCTTCATCTAACCAGACTAACAGAATCGCCTCCAGAATTTTTTCATTGGATGCGCTGGGATCGTCATCAAAATCCTCTAACTCGCAGATCCACTGATGCATGTCGGTGAATCGGACGGTTTTCGGATCGAGATCCGGGTTTGCGTCGTAGAGCGCTTCGCCGATTTCACGGCTGTCAGTCCACTTCAGTCCCATATTAGTGCTCGCGTGCGTGGTTGATGGTGTAACGTGGGAATTCCACGACCAGATCTTCATCGGTAACCTGCGCCTGGCAGCTTAAACGGCTGTCCGGCTCAAGGCCCCATGCTTTATCCAGCATGTCGTCTTCATCTTCGGTGCTCTCGGCAAGAGAGTCGAAACCTTCACGCACGACGCAGTGACAGGTTGTACACGCACAGGATTTTTCACAGGCGTGTTCCACTTCGATACCTGCACGCAGGGCAACATCGAGAATGGTTTCACCGGTCTTCGCTTCCAGAACTGCGCCATCCGGACAGAGGTCCGCATGAGGCAAAATAACAATCTTTGGCATATTAAACCTCGTCCACGGACTGGCCTTTCAGCGCGACGCGGACAGATTTGTCCATGCGGCGTGCGGCGAAGTCCTGGGTTTGTTTATCAACGTTTTTAATGGCTTCTTCTATTGCGTCAGCGTCATTGCCTTCGGCGACGGCGCTTAAGTGCGCAGCCGCCTCGTCAATCACCTGACGCTCAGCGGCGCTGAGCAGCGCGGCATCGGCAGTGAGTGCACCGTTCAGGCTTTCCAGCACGCGTGCGGCTTCAACTTTCTGTTCAGCCAGCATACGCGCCTTCACATCCTGCTCGGCGTAGCTCATTGAATCCTGAATCATGGTGGCGATTTCGCCGTCGGTCAGGCCGTAGGACGGCTTCACCTGGATGGACGACTCCACGCCGGTCGATTTTTCCATCGCCGTGACGCTAAGCAAACCGTCAGCATCGACCTGGAAGGTGACGCGAATGTGCGCCCCGCCCGCAGGCAGCGCCGGAATGCCGCGCAGCGCAAAGCGTGCCAGTGAACGGCAGTCCTGCACCAGCTCGCGTTCGCCCTGCATCACGTGGATGGACATCGCGGTCTGGCCGTCTTTGAACGTGGTAAATTCCTGCGCGCGCGCCACCGGAATGGTGGTGTTGCGTGGAATGACTTTCTCCACCAGACCGCCCATGGTTTCTAATCCCAGCGACAGCGGGATGACGTCCAGCAGCAGCATTTCGCTGTCCGGCTTGTTGCCAACCAGAATATCGGCCTGAATAGCGGCACCCACGGCAACCACTTTGTCCGGGTCGATGGAGGTAAGCGGCGTGCGGCCAAAGAATTCGCCTACGCGTTCGCGCACCAGCGGTACGCGGGTAGAACCGCCGACCATGACCACTTCCAGCACCTCGTCTGCCTCAACGCCCGCATCTTTCAATGCGCGGCGGCAGGCCAGCAGCGTGCGTTTAACCAGCGTAGCAATCAGATCGTTGAACTGGTCCCGGGTGATGTCACCCTGCCAGCCCGCCACGTTCACGGTAACAGTCTGCGCATCGCTCAGGGCGATTTTGGCGTCGATGGCTGCATCCAGCAGTTCACGCTGTACGCGCGCATCGCTGCGATCGGCAATCCCCGCCTGCTCACGGATGTAGTCCGCCAGCAGATGGTCAAAGTCATCGCCGCCCAGCGCGGAGTCGCCGCCGGTCGCCAGCACTTCAAACACCCCGCGGCTCAGGCGCAGGATCGAGATATCAAAAGTGCCGCCGCCCAGATCGTAAACCGCAATGACCCCTTCCTGACCGGAGTCGAGGCCGTAGGCAATCGCCGCCGCCGTCGGTTCGTTCAGCAGGCGCAGCACGTGCAGGCCCGCCAGACGCGCGGCGTCTTTGGTGCCCTGACGCTGTGCATCGTCAAAATAGGCCGGCACGGTAATGACCACACCGTCCAGATCGCCGCCGAGCGTCGCCGTGGCACGGGCCGCCAGCGCTTTGAGGATATCCGCAGAAACACGAATCGGGTTAAGCAGACCGGCCGCCGTGGCGATCATCGGCAGGCCATTTTCACTGGCCTGTAACTGATACGGCAGATGCGGGTAGCGGGTCTGGATATCGGCCAGCGAGCGGCCCATCATGCGCTTCACTGAGCTGATCGTGTTGGCCGGGTCGCGCGCGGCGTTTGCGCGGGCATCAAAGCCCACCGCGGGGCCCTGCTGCTGGTAGTGGACCACGGAAGGCAGCAGATGGCGGCCCTGCTCGTCAGCCAGCGTCTCCGCCTGGCCGCTGCGCACGGTCGCCACGAGGGAATTGGTGGTGCCAAGGTCGATCCCCACCGCCAGACGACGCTGGTGCGGTGCGGCACTTAAGCCCGGCTCACTGATTTGTAATAAGGCCATAATTGCTTCCGAAAATTAAAAATCGAGCAGCTTTTCTTCGAGTTGTTCAGCGCTGCTTCGCAGTTTATCGAGAAAACGGAGTTTACGCACAGTATCTGCCGCCACATCCCACGTCTCGTTGTTCAGTTGCTCCATCATCTGCTGATGGCGGGTATCAAACATGCCCTTCACGCGCTTGATAAAACGTTCCAGGCGCGCTTCGTCTTTCGCCTGTTCAATTTCATCCAGCTCTTCGCGCAGTTCCAGCTGTTCCATCAGAAACGCCGTGTCGCGTACCGTGTGCTGTTCACTTGCGAGATCAAACCCGTGAAGCGACAGCAGATACTCTGCCCGCGCCAGCGGATGGCGCAGCGTCTGCCAGGCCTGGTTGATAGTTGCAGAGTGTGACACCGCCGCCAGCTGCTCTGCCTGCGTACCGCTGGCAAATTTGTCCGGGTGGTACTGACGCTGCAAATCCTGGAAACGGATCGTCAGGGCCTGCAGATCGATCGGGTATTGAGCGGGTAATCCGAAGAGAGTGAAGTAATCCATAACAATCTCATGGGTAGCCAGTTAGAACAAACCCCACGCGTAGCGGTAGAGCCACGGTGGGGTTATACCTTCTTACTTCGCGCTGCAGATGCGTTGTCTGCACTCGTTCACCCCGGTCACTTACTTAAGTAAGCTCCCGGGGATTCTCTCGCTTGCCGCCTTTCTGCAACACGAATTAATCGGTATAACAGCGGAACGCGGTTAAACGTGGAAGCTTTCGCCGCAACCACACTCGTCTTTAACGTTCGGGTTCGTGAATTTGAACCCTTCATTCAGGCCTTCTTTTACAAAGTCCAGCTGAGTGCCGTTGAGGAACTGCAGGCTTTTGCCATCGACCACCACCTTCACGCCCTTGTCTTCAAACACGGTGTCGTCAGACGCCGGTTCATCAACAAACTCCAGTACGTAAGCCATACCAGAACAGCCGGAGGTACGTACGCCCAGTCGCAGGCCAAAGCCTTTACCACGGTTCGCCAGAAAAGAGCTTACTCGCGCGGCAGCGCTGTCGCTAAGGGTAATCGACATACTCAAACCTCAATTATTTTGCTTCACGTTTGCTTTTGTAATCCGCAATGGCGGCTTTGATCGCGTCTTCTGCCAGAATAGAACAGTGAATTTTCACCGGTGGCAGTTCGAGTTCTTCAGCAATGTCCGTGTTCTTAATTGCCTGTGCTTCGTCCAGAGACTTGCCCTTCACCCATTCGGTCACCAGGGAGCTGGACGCGATAGCAGAACCGCAGCCGTAGGTCTTGAAGCGCGCGTCTTCAATGATACCTTCATTGTTGACTTTAATCTGCAACTTCATCACGTCGCCACACGCCGGTGCACCGACCATGCCGCTACCGACAGACTCGTCGCTGTTGTCAAAGGAGCCAACGTTGCGCGGGTTCTCGTAATGATCAATAACTTTTTCGCTGTATGCCATGATTGAATTCTCCTTATGTACCGATTAGTGATGTGACCATTCAATGCTGTTCAGATCCACGCCCTGCTTAAACATTTCCCACAGTGGAGAAAGGTCGCGCAGACGGCCGATGGAGTTGCGAACCAGCTTGATGGTGTAGTCAATCTCTTCTTCGGTAGTGAAACGACCTAAAGAGAAACGGATAGAGCTGTGTGCCAGCTCGTCAGTCATGCCCAGCGCGCGCAGTACATAGGATGGCTCGAGGCTTGCAGACGTACAGGCAGAACCGGAAGAGACGGCCAGGTCCTTCAGCGCCATGATCAGCGATTCGCCTTCAACATAGTTGAAGCTGACGTTGAGGATGTTCGGTGCGCCCTGCTCGAGATCGCCGTTCAGATACACTTCTTCCATATCTTTCACGCCGTCCCACAGACGGTTACGCAGCGTGCGCAGACGCGCCATCTCGCTTTCCATCTCTTCTTTCGCGATGCGATATGCTTCGCCCATGCCAACGATCTGGTGGACAGGCAAGGTGCCGGAACGCATGCCGCGCTCGTGACCGCCGCCGTGCATCTGTGCTTCGATGCGGATACGTGGCTTACGACGCACGTACAGCGCACCGATACCTTTCGGACCGTAGATTTTGTGGCCGGAGAAGGACATCAGGTCAACTTTCAGCTGGCTCAGATCGATAGGCAGTTTGCCCACGCTCTGGGTCGCATCAACGTGATAGATGATGCCGCGCGCACGGCACATTTCGCCGATGGTGGCGATATCCTGCACGACGCCGATTTCGTTGTTAACGTGCATGATGGAGACCAGAATGGTGTCGTCGCGCATTGCCGCTTCGAGTTCTTTCAGGTCGATGATGCCGTTGCTCTGCGGCGCAAGATAGGTGACGTCAAACCCTTCACGCTCGAGTTGGCGACAGGTGTCCAGCACGGCTTTGTGTTCGGTTTTGCTGGTGATAATGTGCTTGCCTTTTTTCTGATAAAAGTTAGCGGCACCTTTGATCGCCAGGTTGTCGGATTCGGTCGCACCGGAGGTGAAAACAATTTCACGCGGATCGGCACCGACCAGGTCAGCAATCTGATTACGGGCGATATCAACCGCCTCTTCAGCATGCCAGCCAAAACGGTGTGAACGGGACGCTGGGTTACCAAAGTTTCCGTCCAGGGTCAGACACTGCATCATTTTCTCGGCAACACGCGGGTCCACCGGCGTGGTTGCGGAGTAGTCGAGATAAATCGGTAATTTCATTGCTCTATAAACTCCGTACATCGCTTCAATGCAAGGAATCAGGCAACCGGCTGGATGTACGACCGAGTACACGGGGCGCGACGCCCCGGCCTGATTCTGAAATCTTTATCGTTTTATTACGCGCGCAGTTTGACGTCGATTGCGTCTTGCGCGCGGGTGCTGCGTTGTGATTCATGGCTATGCTGACGGCCCGACACGTCCAGAACTTCCTGGTTATTGACCAGTTCACCGAGGGTGATGTTGTTCAGGAAGCCGGTCAGACGGTCGCTCAGATCGCGCCACAGCGCGTGGGTCAGGCACTTATCGCCGCCCTGGCAGCCGCCTTTACCCTGGCAACGGGTCGCGTCAACGGATTCATCAACCGCGCTGATCACTTCGCCAACCGCAATACTGCCCGCGTCTTTACCCAGCAGATAACCGCCGCCCGGGCCGCGTACGCTGGAAACCAGGCCATTCTTACGCAGTCTGGAGAACAGCTGTTCCAGATAAGAGAGGGAAATCCCTTGTCGTTCAGAAATATCAGCCAACGGAACCGGGCCCGCTTCGGAGTTGAGCGCAACGTCCAGCATCGCGGTCACGGCATAACGCCCTTTAGATGTCAGTCTCATGTCTTACTTAACCTCAAACTCGCCCCTGCCCGGGGTTTTTTATTGTAAAATGGGGGTATTGCATAGCAGGGCCAAGTCTGACATTCCTGACTAAATTGGTCAACTATTTACTTGACTGTTTTAGTCAGGTATTTAACCTTCTGTGCCGTTTTTTGTCGGGTGGCGCTGCGCTTACCCGACCTACAAAACCGTGTCGTATCACAAGGGTGCTGCCTGATGCCCTCACCCCAGCCCTCTCCCACGGGGAGAGGGAGAATGCGTGGTAGGCCGGGTAAGCGTAGCGCCACCCGGCGAACAGACGACCACTATTTATTCTTCTGCTCAATCGACGCCAGAATGCCGCGCAGGATGTTCAGCTCCTGGCTTTCCGGGCGCGCACGGGTAAACAGACGGCGCAGCTTGTTCATCACCTGGCCCGGGTGGTCCTGGCGGATAAACCCGGTGGAGAGCAAGGTTTGCTCGAGGTGACCATAGAAACGTTCCAGATCGTCTACCAGCGGATAGGCGTTCTCTTCCTGAGGCTCCGTACGTGCTTTCTCCTGGGTCGCCAGCCACGCCATACGGACTTCATAGGCAATAACCTGTACCGCCATCGCCAGGTTCAGCGAGCTGTATTCCGGGTTCGCCGCAATCGCCACGTGGTAGTGGCATTTTTGCAGTTCGTCGTTGGTCAAGCCGACGCGCTCACGGCCAAATACCAGCGCCACCGGCGCCTGCACGGCTTCTGAAACGCTTTTCAGGCCGCACTCACGCGGGTCCAGCATCGGCCATGGCAGCGTACGGGAGCGCGCGCTGGTGCCAACCACCAGGCTACAGCCGGCAAGCGCTTCGTCCAGGGTATCGACGATCTGCGCGTTGCCGATCACATCGCTGGCACCCGCCGCCAGGGCGATGGCCTGAGAGTCAGGTTTGACCAGCGGGTTAACCAGCCACAGGTTCGTTAAGCCCATGGTTTTCATAGCGCGGGCAACAGAGCCCATATTGCCGGTGTGCGATGTTTCGACCAGCACGATTCGAATGTTTTGCAGCATAATTTTTAGGTGTCTGAATTCAGTGTCTGAAGAATATTCCGGCATATTAGCATAATCGAGAGACATAATCCGATCCCGCTGCTATACTCTGCGCCGATTTTCCTGTTCTTTAACATCCAGTGAGAGAGACCGATGCATCCGATGCTGACCATCGCCGTGCGCGCAGCGCGCAAGGCGGGTAATGTAATTGCCAAACACTACGAAACACCCGACTCCGTAGAAACCAGCCAGAAAGGCAGCAATGATTTCGTGACTAACGTCGATAAAGCCGCAGAAGCGATTATTATCGAAACGATCCGCAAATCTTACCCACAGCACACCATCATCACCGAAGAAAGCGGTGAACATGAAGGTACCGATCAGGATGTTCAATGGGTTATCGATCCACTGGATGGCACCACCAACTTCATCAAACGTCTGCCACACTTCTCCGTGTCTATCGCGGTACGCATTAAAGGCCGTACCGAAGTCGCCGTTGTTTACGATCCAATGCGTAACGAACTGTTCACCGCTACCCGCGGTCAGGGCGCGCAGCTGAACGGCTATCGTCTGCGTTGCAGCAACGCTCGCGATCTGGATGGCACTATTCTGGCGACCGGTTTCCCGTTCAAGGCGAAACAGCACGCAACAACCTATATGAATATCCTGGGCAAACTGTTCACTGAATGTGCTGACTTCCGTCGCACCGGTTCAGCAGCGCTGGATCTGGCCTACGTGGCAACCGGCCGCGTTGACGGCTATTTCGAACTGTCACTGAAGCCATGGGACTTTGCTGCGGGCGAGCTGATTGCACGTGAAGCAGGCGCCATTGTCTGTGATTTCACCGGCGGCCATAACTACATGTCTACCGGCAACATCGTTGCGGGCAACCCACGCGTCGTGAAAGCCATGCTGGCAAACATGCGCGATGAGCTGAGCGACGCGCTGAAGCGTTAATCGGTCAATACCCTCTCCCTGTGGGAGAGGGTATCAAACCGCGCCTGACTAAAAAGGCCTTAATCCCCTGCCCACCGGCACCGCACTCACCCACATCGTTACCGCAGCCACCAGCAAGATGACCCCGCCCGCCAGCGCCAGGGTTGTCCATCCTATCTGTCGCCACAGTACCGGCGTGTTGTTGCCGCTCAGTTTTACCGCCAGACGGCGGAAGCTATGCACCAGCAGCGCCAGGGACGAGATCGTCAGTGACGTACCCGCCGCCATCGCCAGGGCCGAGAGAATTCCCCAGCCGAATACGCCGATTACCTTGCTGAACAGCAGCACCATGATCGCCCCCGAACACGGGCGCATCCCCATAGACAGAATAATCATCAGCCGCGCGCGCCAGTCGTCGCCGTTCTGTAACTGTTCCTGCGTCGGCAGATGCTGATGCCCGCAGCCGCAGTGCGCGTCGTGGACGTGGTGGGGCGTAAAGGCTTTGAAGGTCGGTTTACGTAACAGCGCGCGTAGTTTTTTCAGCGCCCGCCAGCAGAGGATCAGCCCCAGCACGCCCACCAGCGCATAACTCCCCTTCTCCAGCCAGAAACTGCTCATGTGCAGCTGGCGAGCAGGAAGCTGTAACAGTGCAAGCACCACCACGACCAGCGCTATTGCCACGCCGCCCTGCAGCAGCGACGATGCCAGCGTCAGGCCGATGCTCGACTTGAGCTTAGAGGGATGCGTGGCAAGCCAGGTGGAGATCACGATTTTGCCGTGCCCCGGCCCCAGCGCATGCAGTACGCCGTAGATAAAGCTAAACGCCAGCAGGGAGCCGCCCGCTTTGGTGGGGTTTTCCGCCACCGCCTTGAGCAGCCCGCTCATCTGCTGATTGACCTCCCGCTGCCAGACGATGCTTTTAATCATCACCTGCGGCCACGCCTGCCACAGCCACAACATGCCGCACACGGCCAGCAGCACAAAGAGCGCCAGCGGCCAGAGGTGCAGCCAGCGGCGCGGTTTTCGGGTGGGAGAAGCGATCACTGACATTGTAACGTTACCTGCTGTGCAAACTGTTTGCCCAATTCCATATCCTCTGGCGGCGCATCGGCTTTATCGAGCGATACCGCAAAGTTCAGCATCTCATCGCTGGGCGTTGGCGTGTGAACCGCAACCGTGCAGTTTTTTTGCAGGGCGGCGGGCAGCTCAACGTCGCTGTCCTGCGCGTAATGCATGTCGACGTAATAGGTCGGGTCAAAGGTGGAGAAGGTGTATTTCTGCCCGGCCAGCGGCTGAGGGTGCGCCAGCGGGAGCACGAACGTCAGCACCGCCTGATGGCCCTCGCGCGCCAGGCCGTACTCCGTCGGGCGATTCAGAAACGTCACCTTTTGCCCGTTGTGCCAGAACTCGGTGAAGTAGTGTTGCCCGAGGACGTTGGCCATCACTTCCGCCGCCAGCTTTTTCCAGACCTCATCCCCGGGTTTTGCGTTGCCCGCATCGTACAGCAGGTCTGCCGAGGTGATTTCATCCATCGTCCAGCGCATTTTCAGCCCGCTAAGCTGAGTGCCGTCCGTCACCAGCCCGGTCTTCAGGCTGATAAAACTGTGAGGATGTGCGCTGGCGCCGAAAGTGAAAACCGCCAAAAATAGCGCCATTGCGCTGTGTTTAACTATTTGCATCATCTCCTCACGTCAAAAATTCTGTGATGTTCGCCCGCAATCCTGAGTGAAAGGCCCGCCGGCGCGCTTTTCAGCGCCCATCCTTTAGCTATTCTTATCTTACATTCACACTGGATACCCGACAGATGATGACGACGCTTGAAATTCCATCTGTGCTTTCCAGTTCGCAGCGCCGCTGCCAGGTGCTTTTGATGCTTTACCTGCCCGATGCTGCCGTCACCGCACAGAGCATCATTGCTGCCAATGGGGTGGACGACGCCATCGCACGGCAAGATATAGCCGAGACGCGCGATGAAATCCAGCGCTATCACCGGCTGGATATTGTTACGCACCACGACGGCTGCTACCGACTTGAAGGCTCCGCCCTTAACCAGCGCTTATGTTTGCTGCACTGGCTGCGCCGCTCGCTCCGGCTTTGCCCGCATTTTGTCTCGCACCAGTTTACCCCCGCGTTAAAAACCGCGCTTAAACAGCAGGGTATCGCGCGACCGCTTTATGATGATGCGAACCTGCGGGCGTTAATTAACTTTTGCTCACGTAAGCTGCAGCGTCAGTTTGAGTGCCGTGACGTTCAGTTTTTACAGCTCTACCTGCAATACTGTCTGATTCAACACCATCGGGGCAATACTCCGCAGTTTTCCCCGGTTCAGCGCAGTTGGACGCAGTCGAGAGGGGAGTATTTTACGGCGCAGGAGATTGTCCGCCACTGGAAACGGCGCGTCCCGCAGGGCACCCATGGCGATGAGCAGTTGTTTCTCGCGCTGCTGTTTATGATGCTGCGCACCCCCGACCCGGCGCTCGATAAACACCAGCAGGATCAGCGTTTACGCCGGGCGATTGTGCGGATGGTCGCCCGTTTCCGGGCGCAAACCGGCATGAACTTCAGCGATGAACAGGGGCTGACCGACCAGCTGTATGTCCATCTTGCGCAGGCGCTGGACCGCTCCCTCTTTGAGATTGGCATCGACAATAGTCTCCCGGAGGAGATCCATCGGCTTTATCCACGCCTGTTGCGCACCACCAAAGAGGCACTGTATGAGCTGGAAGCCGAGTTTGGGTTGCGGTTCTCGGATGAAGAGATGAGCCTGGTGGCGGTGATTTTTGGTGCCTGGCTGATGCAGGAGACCGACCTGCACGAAAAACAGGTGGTGTTACTGACGGGTGAAGATAAAGCGTGCGAGGCGCATATCGAACAGCAATTGCGCGAGCTCACGCTGCTGCCGCTCAATATCCGTTACCTGACGCTACAGAGCTTTCAGAAAGAGGGCGCACCGCGCGAAGCGGCGCTGGTTATCACGCCCTATCCTACCGCTCTGCCGCTGTTCTCGCCGCCGCTGATCCATGCCGTAGAGACACTGAACGCGCAGCAGCAAGAACATATCCGCGCCATGCTGGAACATTAAGCACGGGCGGTCACCTTAGGACGCACGATGATGGCAGGCAGCGCGACCAGCGCCATCACCCAGAACACGCCGTGCCCAAGGTGCTGATACAGAAAGCCCGCAAAGACGGTCATGATCGCAATACTGCCGCCCATCGCGACTGCAGAGTAGACCGCCTGCAGGCGAATAACGTCTCCGCCCTCGCGCGCCGCGATATAGCGCATCGCCGCCAGATGACAGACGGTAAAGGTACCGCAGTGCAGGATTTGCGCGACAATGAGCCACGGCAGTTCGGTGGTCCAGCCCATGATGCCCCAGCGCGCCACGCCGCAAATGGCGGAGAGCAACAGCAAATCACGCGCGCCAAAGCGGCTGAACAGTTTTTTACTCAGCGCAAAGATAATGACCTCGGCGACCACCCCCAGCGACCACAGGTAGCCCACCGCAGACGCGGAGTATCCCGCCCCCTGCCAGTAGATGGCACTGAAGCCATAATAAGCCGCGTGTGCCCCCTGAAGCAGGCACACGCAGGCCAGGAAACGCCAGCTTTGTGCCACCAGGCTGCGCCATGCGGGCCAGCCTGCGCTCTCCTGGTGACGGCTTTCACCCTGCGGCATCACGGACGGGCGGAGCAGCATCCCCAGCAGCATTGAGGCAATCCCGATGCTCAGCAGTGCCAGGATCGCGCGATAATCGTAAAGGCTGACCAGCTTCCCCACCAGCGCAGAGCCAATCACAAAGGCGATCGATCCCCACAGCCGCACGCGGCCATAGTCCATGGTGATCTGTTTTTGCCAGGTGTTCGCCAGCGCATCCGTCAGCGGAACCAGGGGAGAGAAAAACAGGTTAAAGCCAACCATCACCACCATCAGCCAGGCAAACTGATGGCTGACCCAGAAGCAGGCGACAAACACCAGCGTCAGCAAGGCGAGTATGCGTACGGCTTTAATCAGTAAAGACGGATCGCTAACGCGCGGCGCAATCAGCAGGCTACCGAGGAAACGCGCCACCAGCCCTGCCCCCAGCAGAACGCCGATGGTTTCCGGGCTCAGGCCGATCCCTTTGAGCCAGACGCTCCAGAATGGCAGAAAAATGCCGTAGCTAAAGAAGTAGGTAAAATAGCTGAGCGCCAGCCAGCGCGTGGAATGCAAGACCATGAATCCCTCCCGAAATGAAGGCCATAGTCTGGCGAGAATAGGCAAATTAAGCAAGTCGATAGCCTGCTATAAGTTAACGAAAATTTAACATTCCGTGCAGTCGGCTGGCTTATGGCAAGGCAGGAAAATCTGTATTACGTTTAAATGACTCCCCCCCCTGCAGAGGTATTTCTGCCATGAACTCGCTTCGCTACCTCGATTTTGGCCAGTCGCGCCACCTGTTGCTGTTGGTTGCCCGCATCGCCATCGTTGTGCTGTTTATTATTTTTGGCTTCCCAAAACTGACGGGCTTTAGCGGCACCGTGCAGTATATGACGTCGCTTGGCGCACCCATGCCGCTGCTGGCGGCGATTATCGCGGTGGTCATGGAAGTGCCCGTCGCGATAGTGATCGTGCTGGGTTTTTTCACCCGCCCTCTCGCCGTACTGTATGTTTTTTACACCCTGGGAACAGCGGTAATTGGCCACCATTACTGGAATATGACCGGCGATGCGGTTGTGCCGAATATGATTAACTTCTACAAGAATGTGAGTATTGCGGGCGCGTTTCTTTTGCTGGCGATTGTCGGGCCGGGCGCAATCTCCCTCGACCGACGTTAGCCCATAAAAAAAGGCCGCAAGCGCGGCCTTAATACTGTCTGCAAGGCAGTAAGATTATGCGTACACCGGGAAGCGTGCACAGATATCCAGCACTTTACCTTTAACACGCTCAATGACCGCTTCGTCATTGATGTTGTCCAGCACGTCGCACATCCAGCCCGCCAGCTCTTTCACTTCTGCTTCTTTGAAGCCACGGCGCGTGACGGCCGGAGAGCCGATACGGATACCAGACGTCACAAACGGGCTCTTAGGATCGTTTGGTACGCTGTTTTTGTTGACGGTGATGTTGGCGCGGCCCAGGGCAGCGTCAGCTTCCTTACCGGTCAGGTTCTTATCAACCAGATCCAGCAGGAACAGGTGGTTTTCAGTACCGCCGGAAACCACTTTGTAGCCACGGTTCAGGAACACTTCCACCATCGCTTTAGCGTTTTTAGCAACCTGCTGCTGGTAAACTTTGAACTCTGGCTCCATCGCTTCTTTCAGCGCCACGGCTTTTGCCGCGATGACGTGCATCAGCGGGCCGCCCTGTGCGCTTGGGAACACGGCTGAGTTCAGTTTCTTATACAGATCTTCGTCGCCGCCTTTCGCCAGGATCAGGCCACCGCGTGGGCCGGCCAGCGTTTTGTGGGTGGTGGTGGTGACAACGTGCGCATGTGGAACCGGGTTCGGATAGACGCCTGCAGCAATCAGACCGGCAACGTGTGCCATGTCGACGAACAGGTAAGCGCCGATGCTGTCTGCGATTTCGCGCATTTTAGCCCAGTCAACCACGCCGGAGTAAGCGGAGAAGCCACCGATAATCATCTTCGGCTTGTGCTCTTTGGCCTGCTTCGCCATGTCTTCGTAGTCAATTTTACCGGACTCATCAATACCGTAAGGAATGATGTTGTACAGTTTGCCAGAGAAGTTAACCGGGGAGCCGTGAGTCAGGTGGCCGCCCTGCGCCAGGTTCATACCCAGAACGGTATCGCCCGGCTGCAGCAGCGCGGTATAGACCGCAAAGTTAGCCTGAGAGCCGGAGTGTGGCTGGACGTTTGCGTAATCAGCGCCAAACAGCTCTTTTGCGCGGTCAATCGCCAGCTGTTCAACGATATCAACGTACTCGCAACCGCCGTAATAGCGCTTGCCCGGATAACCTTCAGCATATTTGTTGGTCAGCTGAGAACCCTGCGCCTGCATGACGCGCGGGCTGGTGTAGTTCTCGGAGGCGATCAGTTCGATGTGCTCTTCCTGACGTACTTTTTCCTGCTCCATAGCCTGCCACAGTTCGGCATCATAATCGGCAATGTTCATTTCACGCTTTAACATCCGCATCTCCTGACTCAGCTAACAAGTAAATTTTTGGCCTGAAAAGGCAGTCCTGTTGGACGACGCGCAACAGTATAACCGAATAGTTCTTCGATAACAGGTCTTGACAAACGATTTTACGCAAACGTTTTCCTGCGCGCCACGCAAGGGTTTGAGCAATAAAGCGGTCGTCCGTTTCAGCGGATTTCTTTTCAGCTTTGTGATGCATATTTTTCACTATGCAAAGAACCATTTACATTACAGGGTTATTTTTATAAGATGCATATAAAATACATCATTAAAGTAACATATGAAGGAAGTTGCTATGTTAGACGCTCAAACCATCGCTACCGTTAAGGCTACTATTCCCCTGCTGGTCGAAACCGGCCCTAAACTTACCGCCCACTTCTACGATCGCATGTTCGCGCATAATCCGGAGCTCAAAGAGATTTTTAACATGAGCAACCAGCGCAACGGCGATCAGCGTGAAGCGTTGTTTAACGCCATCGCTGCCTATGCCAGCAATATTGAAAACCTGCCGGCCCTGCTGCCTGCGGTAGAGAAAATCGCGCAGAAACATACCAGCTTCCAGATCAAACCGGAGCAGTACAACATTGTTGGCGCTCATCTGCTGGCAACGCTGGACGAGATGTTCAGCCCAGGCCAGGAGGTGCTTGACGCCTGGGGCAAAGCCTACGGCGTGCTGGCAGGCGTGTTTATCAACCGTGAAGCAGAGATCTACAGCGAAAACGCCAGTAAAAACGGCGGCTGGGAAGGCACTCGTGCGTTCCGCATCGTCGAAAAAACGCCGCGCAGCGCGCTGATTACCAGCTTTGAATTCGAGCCGGTCGACGGGCAGCCGGTGGCAGATTACCAGCCGGGCCAGTATCTCGGCGTGTGGCTGAAGCCAGACGGTTTCCCGCATCAGGAGATCCGCCAGTACTCCCTTACCCGTAAGCCGAACGGCAAAGGCTACCGCATTGCGGTGAAACGCGAAGAGGGTGGCCAGGTATCAAGCTGGCTGCATAACGAAGCGAAAGTGGGCGACGTGGTGCATCTGGCCGCACCGGCGGGCGATTTCTTTATGGCCGTTGAGTCAAATGTACCGGTTACGCTGATCTCTGCGGGTGTGGGTCAAACGCCAATGCTGGCGATGCTGGATACTCTTGCAAAATCTCACCACAGCGCGCAGGTGAACTGGTTCCACGCTGCAGAAAACGGTGATGTGCATGCTTTTGCGGATGAAGTGACAGCGCTGGCAGCAGGTCTGCCGCACTTTACGGCGCACACCTGGTATCGTCTGCCAACGGATGCGGACCGCGCGGCAGCACGTTTCGACAGCGAAGGTCTGATGAATTTGAGCCAGCATGAAGGGGCGTTTAGCGCGCCGGAAATGCAGTTCTACGTGTGTGGACCGGTAGCGTTTATGCAGTATGCCGCGAAGCAGCTGGTTGACCTGGGCGTCAATAAAGACAACATTCATTACGAATGTTTCGGGCCGCATAAGGTGCTGTAACGCAAAAAGCCCCTCAAACGAGGGGCTTTTTTTCGCCGGATGGCGGCTGCGCCTTACCCGGCCTACATAACCGTTAACAATGTTAAATCGCCGCGTCGTCTTCTTCACCGGTACGAATACGGATCACGCGCGCCACGTCGAAGACGAAGATTTTCCCGTCGCCGATTTTACCCGTCTGGGCCGTGCGGATAATGGTATCCACGCAGGTGTCCACGATGTCGTCGCTAACCACGATTTCAATTTTTACTTTCGGCAGAAAGTCCACCATGTACTCTGCGCCACGGTACAGCTCGGTGTGACCTTTTTGACGACCAAAACCTTTCACTTCCGTCACTGTCATCCCGGTGATGCCTACTTCTGCCAGCGCTTCACGTACATCATCCAGTTTGAAAGGTTTAATAATCGCATCAATTTTTTTCATGGTGGGTCCTTAAACTCTTGCCTGTAAGCTGCCTCGTAATCGATTGCTCACAGTATCATATTCGTTCGGATTTTGCGGTACTACTCTTTAAAATCGTTCGCTTCCAGCTCGTGGCGTGACAGCAGCTTGTAGAACTCGGTACGATTGCGTCCGGCCATGCGCGCCGCGTGGGTCACGTTGCCTTTAGTGATTTGCAAAAGCTTGCGCAGATAATTGAGTTCGAACTGATTGCGCGCTTCCGCGAAGGTAGGCAGCGCCGTGTTTTCCCCTTCCAGCGCCTGCCCTACCAGCGCATCGCTAATGACCGGCGACGACGTCAACGCCACGCACTGCTCAATGACGTTGACCAGCTGACGGACATTGCCCGGCCAGCTTGCGGTCATCAGACGTTTCATCGCATCGGTGGAAAAGGCCCGCACAAAAGGTTTATGACGATCGGCGGACTGGCGCAGCAGATGGTTCGCCAGCAGCGGGATATCTTCCGCTCGCTCGGCCAGCGCCGGAATTTTCAGGTTCACGACGTTCAGGCGGTAATAGAGATCTTCACGAAACTCGTTGCGCGCCATCACCTTCGGCAAATCACGGTGGGTTGCAGAGATGATGCGCACGTTGATATCAATATCCCGGTTGCTGCCGAGCGGGCGAACTTTGCGTTCCTGCAGCACGCGCAGCAGTTTAACCTGCAGCGGCGCGGGCATATCGCCAATCTCATCAAGAAACAGCGTGCCGCCTTCCGCCGCCTGGAAGAGCCCTTCCCGGCTGCTGACCGCGCCGGTAAAGGCACCGCGCGCGTGACCAAAGAGTTCGGATTCCAGCAGTTGCTCCGGCAGCGCGCCGCAGTTAATGGCAATAAAGGCATTTTTGCTGCGCGGACTGGCATTGTGGATCGCCTGCGCCAGGATCTCCTTCCCGGTTCCGCTCTGGCCGTTAATCAGAACGCTGACGTCAGATTGCGCCACCATCCGCGCCTGTTCGAGCAGGCGCAGCATAACAGGACTGCGCGTCACGATGGATTCACGCCAGGTCTCATCACCGGAAGGCGCGGCATGTTCAAGCGCGCTGTCGATGGCCTTATACAGCGCGTCTTTATCCACCGGTTTGGTCAGGAAGCTGAACACCCCCTGCTGCGTTGCGGCCACAGCGTCCGGTATCGAGCCGTGCGCGGTGAGGATAATCACCGGCATTCCCGGCTGCTGCTTCTGGATCTCGGCGAACAGCTGCATGCCGTCCATCTCGTCCATCCGTAAATCGCTGATGACCAGATCGATCTTCTCGCGGGAGAGGACTTTTAGCCCTTCCTGGCCGCTTTCGGCAGTCACCACGGTGTAGCCTTCACTGACCAGACGCATCCCCAGCAGTTTTAACAGCCCGGGATCGTCATCCACCAGCAGGAGATGGGCAGGTTTACGGCTTGTCATGACTCACATCCTCTTGTTTGGGCGTGTCGCTCTCCTGATCCTCAGGCACCGCGGAAGGTTGATTACCTTTAGAGCCATCAGGCAGGTAGCTGCCCGTCGGCTTACGCGTTGAGAGTTGCCTTTCAATGTCGGTCAGATTTTCCAGCTTGCGGGTCGTGGTATCGAGCTGCGCGCGTAACGCGTCCTGCTGCTGGCGAAGGGTATCTAACTCGGCATCCGTCGCTTGTTGCAACCTGCTGTAGCGCGAGCGCTCCTCAGAGAGCTGCAACTGCAGGGCCTGTCCGTCACGCCACAGCTGGTACACCGGGCGCACCTGAGAGGGAATACTCATCGCCTGCGCATCGAGGCGCGTGGTATTCGCGCGGCGCTCAACCGGCGTGATTTTGGCATCTGCCAGCAGGATCGCGCGCTTAAAGTTGTCCTGCCAGGTCTCTGCGCCCCACAGGGCCGCCTGCGCACGCGCGTCTACAGGCGCCAGACGCTGCGCGCAGTCGATCCCCCGCAGCCAGAACAACGGGTTGGTTTCGACGTCGTGCCCCGATAACTGCCAGATGCCTTCACACGGGGTGGTCAGGAAATTCGCCAGCTGGTTGACGGGCCATTTATCGTCTTGCTTTTCACTGATGGCACTCTTAGGTGCATGGGTGACACAGCCTGCCAGTAAAAGACATGGCAGGGCCAGGCGCAATGGTTTGCTGGAAAACGCCGCGCGCATTGCGCGGAAAAAGACGTGTGACATACTCACCAGACTTAGATTCATTTCATTGATTTTTCCGGCTCAAGAGGCAGCTCAATACGGAAGCAAACGTCCGATCGCGCATCGCTAACGATCTTCAGTTCACCCTGCATACGTCTTATGCAGTCGCGGGCAATACTCAGCCCCAGACCGCTTCCTTTTACCGCACCTTTCCGCTGATGACTGCCCTGAAAGAAGGGTTCAAATATCATTGTTTTTTCGTCATCCGGGATCGGGGTGCCCGTATTCGCTACGTCAATAAACACCCGAGAACCGTTCGTATAGCTTCTGATATAAATGTTACCGGATTCAGTACCATAGTGCACCGCATTGGAATAAAGATTATCCAGCACGCTCATCAGCAGCATCGGTTCGGCCAGACAAGCCGGCTCGTCGAGCTCCACAGCGGTATGCATCATTTTAGCCCTTGCGGGCAGGCTATGGGCAGAGACCACCATATCCACCAGCGGTTCAATCTCAACCTTCTCCAGCACCACCACACCATCCGCCAGCTTGCGGTTATAGTCCAGCAGTTGCTCAATAAGCTTTTGCAAATTGCGGCTGCTGGCGTCCAGTATCTCGACAATCTCTTTCTGCTCAGAGGTCAATGGCCCTGCCACCTCATCCGCCAGCAGTTCTGTGCCTTCGCGCATGCTGGCAAGCGGGGTTTTAAGCTCATGGGAGATGTGGCGCAAAAACTGATGGCGCTGAGATTCGAGCCACGCCAGGCGCTCCGAAAGCCAGATGATACGCTGCCCCACGGAGCGCAGCTCGCGCGGCCCTTTAAAGGCCACCGTGTCACCCAGGGACTTCCCCTCCCCCAGCCGGTTAATCATCCGCTGGATGCCCTTTACCGGGCCGATGATCATGCGCGTGAACAGCACCACCAGCGCGAGGCTAACGAGAAAGAGTATTAACGCCTGCCAGCCAAAGAACTGCCCGCGCTCGGCAATCTCCTGCTGCAACTGCTGTCCGCGCGAGAAAATCACCGTTCGCGTGGTCTGCACCATTTCGGTATTGGCGTTGGCAAAGGCTTCAAGACGCGCTGCGGCGGCTTCATCCGGGCCACTGTTTTTACACTGCAGCTGGGCAAGGCTGTTCAAATCCTGGCGCAATGCCTGGTAGAGTTTATCATCCGGCAGTACGCCCGCATGGGCGTCCAGCATTTCGCTGTAGCGCTTACGCTGGTTCTGATAGACCTTCTCCAGCGTGCTGTCGTCGAGAACGCAATACTGGCGATAGCTGCGCTCCATCTCCAGCGCGGCATTGGTCATTGCCTCACTGCGCCTGGCGTCAATGAGCGTGGTGCGGTTGGTTAATGCCGCCTGCGCGCTCAGGGCATTCAGGCTTTGCCACGCCTGCCATGCCAGCACCAGCAGTGGCAGCAGGATCAGCAAGAACGCCATCATAACGAGCTGTCGCAGGGAACGGGGGAAAGCGGGCCAGCGTTTCAACACATTACTCTCTTAATGTGGGTTTGATGAGAGCGTAACTGAGACTGACCGTCAGATACAACAAAGCCGGGTAAAAACCCGGCTTTGTCATGAAATGAGGCGGTGCCTAACTCGACGTTTCGCCCTGTCCTGATAAAGCATCGCTATGATCAGTAGTTGGACGGCAGGCACCTTTTTGTGCGTCATTCGAAGTTTATGTAGCACGTCCCGAAGGGGCTGACATAAGAGGGTGAATGAGCCACTGACTATTATTATGCAACAGCTGTGCCAACTTGCAAATAAATAATTTATCTTGATGATATTTAACGTTTTTATGCGTTAACTGAATTCATTATGACGTGAACGATTTTGCAGCTAAGTGTCGTTAATTAGCAACACCTTAACCGCAACCTGGTTACCACTATAAAAATCAACATGTTAAATGTCGCCATCTGGCGACAACTAGTATAGGGGTTTGTCTCGATTTCCCGACACCAAAAAAAAGCCTCCTGACGGAGGCTTTATTCTGCGCGGGAAACTTACCCCAACTGTTTACGTGCGTTGCGGAAGATGCGCATCCACGGGCTGTCCTCGCCCCAGTTTTCCGGGTGCCAGGAGTTGCTCACGGTACGGAACACGCGCTCAGGGTGCGGCATCATAATCGTCGCCCGACCACTTTCGCTGGTCACAGCGGTGATCCCGTTTGCCGAACCGTTCGGGTTAGCCGGGTACGTCTCGGTTACCTTACCGAGGTTATCGACAAAGCGCAGCGCCACCAGGCCTTTGCTTTCAAGCTGCGCCAGGTGCGCGGCATCACGCACTTCGACCTGACCTTCGCCGTGAGAAACCGCAATGGGCATCTGTGACCCGATCATTCCCTGCAGCAGAAGTGACGGGCTTTGCGTGACTTCCACCAGGCTGAAACGCGCTTCGAAGCGGTCAGAGCGGTTACGCACGAAGCGCGGCCAGGCTTCGCTGCCCGGGATAAGCTCGCGCAGGTTAGACATCATCTGGCAGCCGTTACACACGCCCAGCGCCAGCGTCTGCGGACGGTGGAAGAAGGTCTCGAACTCATCGCGCACGCGGCTGTTGAACAGGATCGATTTCGCCCAGCCCTCACCCGCGCCCAGCACATCGCCGTAGGAGAAACCGCCGCACGCCACCAGCGCCTGGAAATCATCCAGACCGGTACGCCCTGCCAGCAGGTCGCTCATGTGAACGTCAATGGCATCAAAGCCCGCACGGTGGAAGGCGGCCGCCATCTCAACGTGGGAGTTAACGCCCTGCTCGCGCAGTACCGCCACTTTTGGACGCGCGCCGGTGGCAATGTACGGTGCCGCAATGTCGTCGTTGATGTCGAAGGAGAGTTTCACGTTGAGGCCAGGATCGTTGTCGTTAGCCTTGGCCTCGTGTTCCTGATCGGCACATTCCGGGTTGTCGCGCAGGCGCTGCATTTGCCAGGTGGTTTCAGCCCACCACATACGCAGAGTGGTACGGCTTTCGCTGAACACCGCGTGGCCGTCTGCTTCAATCACGAAGCGGTCACCCTGAACGGCTTTACCCAGATAATGCACGCAGTCAGCCAGACCGTGCTGCGTCAGGACAGCGTCAACCGCGTCGCGATCTGCCGCACGCACCTGAATCACCGCGCCCAGCTCTTCATTGAACAGCGCCGCCAGACGGTCATCCCCCAGCGAGGTGATGTTCGCCTCAACGCCGCAGTGGCCGGTGAAGGCCATCTCGGCCAGGGTGACCAGCAGGCCGCCATCAGAGCGGTCGTGGTAGGCCAGCAGCTTACGCTGCGCCACCAGCGCCTGAATCGCGTCGTAGAAGCCTTTTAACTGAGCAACGTCGCGCACGTCTGCCGGCTTGTCGCCGAGCTGACGATACACCTGCGCCAGCGCGGTCGCACCGAGCGCATTCTGCCCTTTGCCGAGGTCAATCAGCAGCAGGGCGTTGTCTTCGGTAGAGAGCTGTGGCGTCACGGTATGACGCACGTCCTCCACGCGGGCAAAGGCGGTAATCACCAGCGACAGCGGGGAGGTCATCTCGCGCTGCTCGTTGCCTTCCTGCCAGCGGGTTTTCATCGACATAGAGTCTTTACCCACCGGAATGGTCAGGCCAAGCGCAGGACACAGCTCCTCACCCACCGCTTTCACGGCTTCGTACAGGCCAGCATCTTCTCCCGGGTGTCCGGCTGCGGCCATCCAGTTCGCGGAGAGTTTGATCCGTTTGATATCACCGATCTGCGTCGCGGCGATGTTGGTCAGCGCTTCACCGACCGCCAGACGGGCAGAGGCGGCGAAGTCCAGCAGCGCCACCGGCGTACGTTCACCCAGCGCCATCGCTTCGCCGTAGTAGCTGTCGAGGCTCGCGGTAGTTACGGCACAGTTCGCCACCGGGATCTGCCACGGGCCAACCATCTGGTCACGCGCCACCATGCCGGTGACGGTACGGTCACCAATGGTTACCAGGAACGTCTTCTCCGCGACGGCAGGCAGGTGCAGCACGCGGTTGACCGCGTCAGCCACGGTGATTGCCTGACGATCCAGCGCCTTACCTGCGGCTTTACGGGTCTGGACATCGCGGGTCATTTTTGGCGTTTTGCCGAGCAGCACGTCCAGCGGCAGATCGATAGGCTG
The DNA here is from genome assembly GCA_000956155.1 of Cotesia vestalis. NCBI lineage: Eukaryota > Metazoa > Arthropoda > Insecta > Hymenoptera > Braconidae > Cotesia > Cotesia vestalis. Next base: position 10,674 of record JZSA01000348.1, on the reverse strand, counting down.
ATTATCGAAGTGGGTGTCGTTCAGGCTCAGGTGCTGTTCTTCCGTCGCTTCACCGATGACGGCATACGGGGCGCGCTCGCGGCGGCACAGCTCGTCAAACAGCGGCAGCTGGTCGGCAGCAACGGCCAGCACGTAGCGCTCCTGGGATTCGTTACACCAGATTTCCAGCGGGCTCATGCCTGGCTCATCGTTCAGAATGTCGCGCAGGTTAAAGCGCCCGCCGCGTCCACCGTCGCTCACCAGCTCCGGCATGGCATTAGACAGACCGCCTGCGCCCACGTCGTGAATAAAGAGGATCGGGTTAGCGTCGCCCAACTGCCAGCAGCGGTCGATCACTTCCTGACAGCGGCGCTCCATTTCAGGGTTATCACGCTGCACGGAGGCGAAATCGAGATCGGCGTCAGACTGGCCGGAGGCCATTGACGAAGCAGCTCCGCCGCCCAGACCGATGTTCATTGACGGGCCGCCGAGGACGATCAGCTTCGCGCCCACCACGATCTCGCCTTTCTGAACGTGATCGGCGCGAATGTTGCCGATCCCGCCTGCCAGCATTATCGGCTTGTGGTAGCCGCGCAGCTCTTCGCCGTTGTGGCTTTCCACTTTCTCTTCGTAGGTACGGAAATAGCCGTTCAGCGCGGGACGACCAAACTCGTTGTTAAACGCCGCGCCGCCCAGCGGACCTTCGGTCATGATATCCAGCGCGGTCACGATGCGCTCCGGCTTGCCGAAGTCTTCTTCCCACGGCTGTTCAAAGCCCGGAATACGCAGGTTAGAGACCGAGAAGCCCACCAGACCCGCCTTCGGTTTTGCACCGCGGCCCGTTGCGCCTTCGTCACGGATTTCACCGCCGGACCCCGTTGCCGCGCCCGGCCACGGAGAGATCGCCGTCGGGTGGTTGTGCGTTTCTACCTTCATCAGGATATGCGCAGGTTCCTGATGGAAATCGTAGCGCCCTGCTTCGCGATCGGCGAAGAAGCGGCCCACCTCAGAGCCTTCCATCACCGCGGCATTGTCTTTATAGGCAGACAGTACGTGGTCAGGGGTGTGCTCCATGGTGTTTTTAATCATTTTGAACAGCGACTTCGGCTGCTGTTCGCCGTCAATAATCCAGTCGGCGTTGAAAATCTTGTGGCGGCAGTGCTCAGAGTTGGCCTGCGCGAACATATACAGCTCGATGTCGTTCGGATTGCGGTTTAGCTTCACAAAGGCATCGTGCAGGTAATCGATTTCGTCTTCCGCCAGCGCCAGGCCGAGACGCAGGTTGGCGTCAATCAGCGCCTGACGGCCCTGCCCCAGCAGATCCACGCTCTGCACTGGCGCAGGCTGGTGATGGGAGAACAGCTTCTGCGCGTCGTCCAGAGAGGTAAATACGCTCTCCATCATGCGATCGTGCAGTTCAGCGGCTACGGTCTGCCACTGTTCCGCAGTCAGGGTAGAGGCTTCAACATAGTACGCCACACCGCGTTCCAGACGGTTAATCTGGTTCAGACCGCAGTTGTGAGCGATGTCGGTGGCTTTAGAAGACCAGGGGGAGATGGTGCCCGGACGCGGGGTAGCAAGGATCAGTGTGCCGGTTGGCGTGTGGCTACTCAGGCTTGGACCATACTTGAGCAGGCGTTCCAGCTGCTCGCGCTCTTCAGTATTCAGGGGGGCGTTCAGATCAGCAAAATGGACATACTCAGCGTAAATATTGCTTACCGGAAGGTTGGCTGCCTGAAAGCGTGCCAGCAGTTTGTTGATACGGAAGGCAGACAGTGCAGGCGAACCACGCAGAATTTCCATCATAAGTCTCTCGTCTTCGAAGCGCCGGGGCGCTTTCAGTGTGCGCAAGGGGGAAAACGGGCGTCATTATAGAGAATCCTGAGCGCCGACGAAACCGTTTGCGTCGAAATAAAATCGGCGTTTACGTTTAACAATAGATGTGGCCTCTTTCTCTAATGGGTTGCCAACTGGCGCGGGTTTACGCAAAATGCCGCTCATCCAATGGCAATCCTTATTCTTACTATGGCTACAGCATACTGAGGCAACCGGCGTCGCAGAGAATTAACTAATTGAAAAAATTAAAGATTAATTATCTGCTCATCGGCATTGTGACGTTGCTGCTGGCAGTGGCCCTCTGGCCTTCAATCCCCTGGTTCGGTAAAGCCGAAAACCGCATCGCCGCTATTCAGGAGCGGGGGGAACTGCGCGTCAGTACACTTTCTTCGCCGCTTATCTACAGCGACATCAACGGCAAAACCATCGGCCTGGACTATGAGCTGGCGCAGCAGTTCGCCAACTACCTCGGCGTGAAGCTGAAGGTGACCGTGCGCCAGAACATCAATCAGCTGTTTGACGATCTCGATCATAACGAGGCGGACATACTTGCCGCTGGACTGGTGTACAACAGCGAGCGCAGCAAAAGCTATCAGCCAGGTCCGACCTACTACTCCGTTTCCCAACAGCTGGTTTACCGCGTCGGCAGCCTGCGCCCGCGCTCGCTTGCCGGGATTGGCGAGCAGCAGCTGACCATCGCCCCTGGCCATGTGGTGATTGACGATTTACGCGCGTTAAAAGAGACGAAATACCCGGATCTCAGCTGGACGGTTGACCCTAAGCTCGGCACCAACGCGCTGCTGGAGCAGGTGAAGGATAAAAAAATTCCGTACACCATTGCCGACTCGGTGGCGATCAGCCTGTTTCAGCGCGTTCACCCCGAAATCGCCGTCGCGCTGGACGTCACGGACGAACAGCCGGTGACCTGGTTTACCCAGCTTGATAACGATCAGACCCTCTCAGCGGCCATGCTGGATTTCTACAACACCATCAATGAAGACGGTACGCTGGCCCGCCTGGAAGAGAAATATCTCGGCCACGGTGATGACTTCGATTACGTCGACACCCGCAGTTTCTTACGCGCCGTCGATAGCGTTCTGCCTGACCTGCAGCCGCTGTTTGAGAAGTATGCCCAGGAAATTGACTGGAAATTACTGGCGGCCATTTCGTATCAGGAATCACACTGGGATACGCAGGCGACCTCCCCCACCGGGGTGCGTGGCCTGATGATGCTGACCAAAAACACGGCACAGAGCCTTGGCCTGACTGACCGCACCGATGCCGAGCAGAGCATCAGCGGTGGTGCACGCTACCTGCAGGATATGATGGGGAAAGTGCCTGAATCGGTTCCGGAAGAGGAACGTATCTGGTTTGCGCTGGCGGCCTATAACATGGGGTACGCGCACATGCTGGATGCCCGTGCGCTGACGGCGAAAACGAAGGGTAATCCGGACAGCTGGTCTGACGTTAAGCAGCGCTTGCCGCTCTTAAGCCAGAAGCCGTGGTACAACAAGCTGACCTACGGCTACGCGCGTGGGCATGAAGCCTACGCCTATGTGGAGAATATTCGTAAATATCAGATAAGCCTGGTGGGTTATCTGCTGGAAAAAGAAAAAGAGGCTGCCGAAGCGCAGCAACTGGCGCAAAGCTACCCGATCGTCGCGCCGGACGAGCTTAATCGTCCGACCGCGTCAATTCTGCCTTTTGCTGCTTTTTCTGCTGCCGACGCATTCGAAAGAAGTCACTCAATAGACCCGAACATTCTGGTGCAAGTACCCCACCGATAATCTTCACCTGGTGGTTCATCCCCGGGTGACCAAGAACATCCATCAGCGAGCCTGCCGCCCCGGTTTTTTCATCCCGGGCACCAAAAACCAGCGTACCGATGCGGCTGTGGACCATCGCCCCTGAGCACATGACACAGGGCTCGAGCGTAACGTACAGCGTGGTATCAAGCAGGCGATAGTTTTGCATCACCAGTCCCCCCTGACGTAACGCCATAATCTCGGCGTGCGCGGTCGGATCGTGGCGGCCAATTGGCCGATTCCACCCTTCCCCAATGACCTGATTATTATGGACCAGCACGGCCCCCACGGGGACTTCGCCCTCTTCCCAGGCACGTTGGGCCAGCGTAAGCGCGTGGCGCATCCAGTATTCATGATCGCGTTCAGGGTTGGACAACGGTTAATACTCCTGTCTAAAAGCGGGCGGCATTATACACACCCGCTCTCAAGAAGACTATTCGAGTTGCTGGAGTTCACCTGACGGCGTGACGCGCCAGCGGTGCTGGCAAAAGTAGAGAAGCGGGTTGTCCTGTTTGCTGTCGCTGTAGCCGCTGTAAAGACGCAGCGGCGTACCGATGCGCTTTTCAAGCTGGACGACTTTTTCGTGCCCGAGGCAGCGCAGGGTGAGCACCCAGCCACCATAGCCTCTTGAGATCTGCGTGGCGATGAGATTGACGCGCGGTAGCCACGGGGTATCAACGTAAACCTGCTCAACCAGCGGCTGCGGCGAGCCGGTAATCAACCAGATGTCGGCGTCATTGGCATCGAGATACTGAGTGAGCCTTTCCTGAACTACGGGAAACGCGGTCACATGACCGCGAAACCAGTGCACAAAATCCTGTTCGAGCTGTTTAAGCCGCGCATCGCTGTGGCCGAACGTGCAGCCCCACAGCAGCAGGCTCATTGGCCATCGCGCGGCACGGCCTTTCACCAGCAGCGCAATGCCAATGACGGGTAAGAGCGGTAAGACGAGCAACGCATTCACAGGCTGACGCCGCAGCAGGTAGCGCATAAACGTGCCGAACATATCCTGCTGGTGCAGCGTTCCGTCCAGGTCGAAAAAGACAACGCGACGCTCGTGATTTGCCAAACCTTACTCCTCTGGGTCGTTGAATCCTAATAGCCAGGTAAACAGGAAACCTGCAATTACCGTTACCAAATAGCCTAACAGATAGAGCATGACTTTTCCGGTGACGATCGTTAATGCCAGCGGTAAACCCGACAGCCCAAAGGTAATCACGGTCGCCACTTTCCAGTAGCTAATCAGCGCCCCACCTACCGCACCGCCCAGACAGGCGGCAAGAAAGGGCTTACCCAATGGCAGCGTCACGCCGAAAATTAATGGCTCACCGATGCCGAGTAATCCGACTGGCATCGCGCCTTTAATCACTTTTTTCAGCCGCGCATTGCGGGTTTTCATCAGTACCGCGAGGGCCGCGCCCACCTGACCCACCCCGGCCATAGAGAGAATTGGCAGCAACGCGTTATACCCATGCGCCTGTACCAGTTCGACGTGGATCGGTACCAGCCCCTGATGCAGACCGGTCAGTACCAGCGGCAGGAACGTCCCCGACAACACCGCGCCGACCAGCAAGCCGCCGCGATCGATAGCCAGAGAGGCACCGTGCGCAATCGCCTCGGAGATCCATCCCCCCAGCGGCTGCAGCGCAACGATGGCGATTCCGCCTGCGATAAGCGTCGTCAGCAGCGGATTGAGGATAAGCTCAAGCGAGCCCGGCAGCAGGGCACGCAGTCTTTTCTCAATCCAGCACATCAGGATGACCACCAGCAGCACGGCAATGACGCCGCCCCGGCCAGGCTGAAGCGCCTCACCAAACAGCGTGATCTGCGCCAGCTGCGGGCTGGACAAAATGCCCGCCATCACGCCGCCCATGGCCATCGAGCCGCCAAACACCTTCGCAGTGTTGACCCCCACCAGAATGCTCATGATGGCAAACACGGCGCTGCCGAAGATCCCCAGAATGCCCAGCAGGTTCGGATAGTGGGTGGCGAAATCACCCACGATGTCCGGACGCTTGAGGATATTAATGATCCCCGTGATTAAGCCGGAGGCAATAAACGCCGGGATCAGGGGAATAAAGACGTTTGCCAGCTGGCGCAGCGCATCGCTCATCGGGGCTTTGTATTTGGCTTTCGCCTGCGCTTTGGTACGCTCGGCATCGTTAACTGTCGCTGTCGCCTCACCGCCCATTTGCGCACGCATGGCATCAACCACCTGTGCCGCTTTGCCCGGTCCGACGATCAGCTGATGCTGTTGCCCCTGCTTGACGTAGCCGCTGACGCCAGGAAGCTGCTTAAGACGCACGATGTCGAGCTGCTCATCGTCATGCACCTCGACGCGCACGCGCGTCATGCAGTTTTCCAGGCGCTGTATATTTTTTTCCCCACCGATTCCCTTCAGGATGTCGCCGGCGAGCGCTGCTGTTTTTTCCATACACGCCTCTTATACGTTTTCTAATGCCGCCCGCAGGAAGCCTTGATGCCTTTCAAGGCTGGCTCGTGCGGCGGCTGCATCCAGCCCGCTTAATATCATCAGGATGGCCGGTTTCACGTCGTAATCCGTCTGCTTGAGTACCTCTTCCGCCTCCTCGCGGCTTGTTCCTGTGGCTTCCACCACCATGCGACACGCTCTGTCCACCAGCTTCACGTTGGTGGCCTTCATATCCACCATCAGGTTCTGGTAAACCTTGCCAAATTTCACCATCGCGCCGGTAGAGATCATATTCAGTACCAGTTTTTGTGCGGTTCCGGACTTCAGCCGCGTGGAGCCGGTAAGCGCTTCAGGCCCGACGACCGGCGAGATAGCGATATCTGCCACCTGCGCAATCGGGGAGCCGGGGTTGCAGGAGATAGCCACCGTGGTGCACCCGGTCTGCCTGGCGTACTCGAGGCCGCCAATGACGTACGGCGTGCGCCCCGAGGCTGCCAGGCCCACCACCAGATCCTGCGCGGTCAGGTTCAGCGCCTTCAGGTCATCCTCACCCAGCTGTTTGCTGTCTTCCGCCCCTTCTACCGCCTTAAGCAGTGCGCCAGGACCACCGGCGATCAGCCCCACCACCAGGCCATGCGGTACACCAAAGGTCGGCGGGCATTCAGACGCGTCCAGCACGCCGAGACGTCCGCTGGTGCCTGCGCCCATGTAAATAATGCGTCCACCGGCTTTCAGCGCGGCCGCTGCCGCATCGACCGCCTTCGCGACCTCTGGTAATGTCTCTTTCACCGCCAGCGCGACCAGCGTATCCTGCTGATTAAAACGGTTAACCAGTTCCAGCGTGGAGAGCGCATCCAGATCCATGGTTTGCGGGTTGCGCGTTTCAGAAACAAGTGAGCCAAGATTCATCTTTTGTACCTCAAGAATTTTTAATTCATAATAATCACACTATAATGGAATATAAAATTCATTCAGGCGAGCAAAATCCGTATTTGCGCAGGCAATCACATTTTCGCCAGGAGATCGTATGAACTGTTTAATTCGCATTCGCCAGCGTTACGCGGGCTTTGCCCAGAGCGATAAGAAGCTCGCGGACTTTCTACTGTCCCAGCCCGATCGGGCGCGCCATCTCAGCTCGCAGCAGCTGGCGAGCGAGGCGGGGGTAAGCCAGTCCAGCGTGGTGAAATTTGCCCAGAAGATTGGTTTTAAAGGCTTCCCGGCGCTGAAACTGGCACTCAGCGAAGCGCTGGTCAGTAACCCGAACCCGCAGTCGATGCCGGTGCATAACCAGATCCGCGGCGACGATCCGATGCGCCTGGTGGGCGAAAAGCTGTTCAAAGAGAAGGTCGCGGCCATGCATGCGACGCTCGACGTCAACACCGAAGAGAAGCTGCTGGATAGCGTCGCGATGCTGCGTAACGCGCGGCGCATTATTTTGACCGGGATTGGCGCGTCCGGGCTTGTGGCGCGTAACTTTGGCTGGAAGCTGACAAAAATCGGTCTTAACGCCATTGTTGAGCAGGATATGCATGCCCTGCTGGCGACGGTCCAGGCAATGGATCCTGAAGACGTGCTGCTGGCGATCTCCTATTCCGGCGAACGCCGGGAGATCAATATGGCGACGGATGAAACGCTGCGCGTGGGTGGCAAAATTTTGGCCATCACCGGTTTCACCCCTAACGCGCTGCAACAGCGTGCGACCCGCTGTCTGTATACCATCGCCGAAGAACAGGCCACGCGCAGCGCAGCCATCTCCTCCACCAGCGCCCAGATGATGCTGACGGATCTGCTGTTTATGGCTCTCGTACAGCAGGATCTTGAGCATGCGCCGGAGCGGATCCGCCACAGCGAGGCGCTGGTAAAAAAACTGGTTTGAACAGAGAATGAGCGTATAATGCCCGCCCTGTTTGTGTTGTTTCTGAGAATTTCCCGATGGCGCTGTTAATCACCAAAAAATGCATCAATTGCGATATGTGCGAACCCGAATGCCCGAACGAGGCCATTTCGATGGGTGAGAGCATTTATGAGATTAACAGCGACCGCTGCACCGAATGCATCGGCCACTACGAGACGCCGACCTGTCAGAAGGTGTGCCCTATCCCCAATACCATTCTTAAAGATCCGGCACACGCTGAGAGCGAAGAGCAACTGTGGGACAAGTTTGTCCTGATGCACCACGCGGACAAACTTTAACTTTCGATGATGACCGTGGCGCAGGCGTAGTGGCGTTCATCGGCCAGCGTGACGTGCATATGCGCTACGCCGAGTTTTTCCGCCAGCTTTTGCGCCTCGCCCCATAAGCGCAGGCGCGGTTTCCCCAGTTCATCATTGAAAACTTCGAACTGATTAAACGCCAGCCCGTTACGAATGCCGGTTCCGAAGGCTTTCGCCGCCGCCTCTTTCACCGCAAAGCGCTTCGCCAGAAAACGCACCGGCTGCTGGTGCGCTTCCCAGATGGCCCATTCGTTGTCACTCAGCACGCGTCTTGCCAGGCGATCGCCGCTCCGGGCGATCACCGCTTCTATGCGGGCGATTTCTACGATATCGGTGCCTAAGCCCAGAATGGCCATTACTGGCGTGCTTCCTGCATCAGGCGCTTCATTTCCGCCACGGCGTCGTTCAGGCCGCTCATCACCGCACGGCCAATAATGGCGTGTCCGATATTCAGCTCGTGCATTTCCGGCAGCGCCGCGATGGCTTTTACGTTGTGGTAGGTCAGCCCGTGACCGGCATTGACCTTCAGGCCGAGGCTTGCCGCATAGGTGGCGGCTTTCGCGATGCGCTCCAGCTCTTTCGCCTGCTCGGCATCGTTTTTGGCATCGGCATAACAGCCGGTATGAATTTCGATATACGGGGCGCCTGCATCAGCCGCCGCTTTGATCTGCGCGTCATCGGCATCGATAAACAGGGAAACCAGAATACCGGCATCTGCCAGACGTTTGCAGGCATCGCGCATTTTCTCAAGCTGGCCCGCCACGTCGAGACCGCCTTCGGTGGTCACTTCCTGACGCTTTTCCGGCACCAGGCAGCAGAAATGCGGCTTCGTTTCGCAGGCAATCGCCAGCATCTCCTCAGTGACGGCCATCTCCAGATTCATGCGGGTACCCAGCGTTTGACGCAGAATGCGCACGTCACGGTCGGTGATGTGGCGGCGATCTTCACGGAGATGAACGGTAATACCGTCGGCGCCAGCCTGTTCGGCGATAAACGCCGCCTGAACCGGATCGGGATACGCCGTTCCGCGCGCATTACGCAGCGTGGCAATGTGATCGATGTTGACGCCTAACAGTAATTCAGCCATGACAATCCTCGGTATTTTGGTTCATTTCCTTTCCCCCTCACCCTTCAGGAGAGGGCTGGGGTAAGGGGTAAAACGTTAACGTTTCGGCAAAAACTGCCTGAATAATTCTCGGCTCTTTAAGGGCTTGCCACCAAGATACGGCTTGAGTGCAATTCGGGTAAAGCGTTTTGCCGCACGCAGGGTATCCGCATCGGGGAACTCCCGCTCATACAGCGCCCGCAGGTGCCGCCCGGTAAAGGTGCTGTTATCGACCACGATGCTGGCAATAAAGCCTTTTTCCTCGCGATAGCGGTAGGTCATGGTGTCTTCCACCTCCTCACCACTGCCCGCACAATGCAGAAAATCGACGCCGTAACCCAGATGCCCCAGCAGCGCCAGCTCAAAACGGCGCAGCGCAGGTTCCGGCGTGCCGGTTGCGCCAGCTAAGGCCTGGATACAGTGCAGGTAATCAAAGAAAAGTTCAGAGAAGCGAGTCTCATGTTCAAGAACGCGCGAGATAAGCTCGTTGACATACAGACCGCTGTAAAGCGTGATACCAGAAAGGGGAAGCGCCAGAGAGACGGCTTCGGCACTGCGCAGGGTTTTGACTTCACCGCGCCCGCCAAAGCGGACCAGCAGCGGCGTGAAAGGCTGTAAGGCGCCTTTCAGGTTAGAACGTTTGGAACGTGCGCCTTTAGCCACAAGGCGCACGCGACCCGACTCTTCCGTGAAGACGTCCAGCATCAGGCTGGTTTCGCTCCAGGGACGACTATGCAATACAAAGGCACGCTGCCAACCTTCCATCATACTCGTCGTCTTTCAAGTTGCAGGTGCGTTGGCTGCGCCCGTTCACCCCAGTCACTTACTGAAGTAAGCTCCCGGGGATTCGCGGTCTTACCGCCTTCCTGCACCTCGAAAGCCATAGAGTCTGAAAACTACTGGTCTTCGCCGTAACCGAGGCTGCGCAGCGCGCGCTCATCGTCGGCCCAGCCAGATTTCACTTTCACCCACAGCTCCAGGTGAACCGGCGCTTCAAACATCTCCATCATATCCTTACGGGCTTCAATGCCGATGGTTTTGATCTTGGCCCCTTTGTTGCCAATAACCATCTTCTTCTGCCCTTCACGCTCAACGAGGATCAGGCCGTTGATGTCGTAGCCGCCACGCTCGTTGGTCTGGAAACGTTCGATCTCCACGGTCACCGAGTAAGGCAGTTCCGCGCCGAGGAAACGCATCAGCTTTTCGCGGATGATTTCAGAGGCCATAAAGCGCTGTGAGCGATCGGTAATGTAATCTTCCGGGAAGTGATGGATCGCTTCCGGCAGATGTTTACGCACGATGCC
>JZSA01000347.1:0-51193 GCA_000956155.1 Cotesia vestalis | reverse complement strand
TGGCGCGAGCGTGAGCTCGAAGCCGGTCACGCCACGCTGGCGGAAGTCCCGACCGACCTGCTCGACGGCGAGAGCGTGCGCGTTTTCCACTACTTCAACGCCGTGTGCTCGATGACGACAGCCACGCTGTATGAGCGTTTTCGCGGCGTGGATGCTACCGCCAAGGGCGATAAAAAGGCCGACAGCATCGACAGCACTATCGATGAAATGTGGCGGGATATGCGCTGGTCTGTCGCGCGCATCCAGGACAAAGCGCGCTGCATTGTGGGGCAAATCTGATGAAAGCGTATGCGCAGCAGGGCGACACCCTCGACGCGATTTGCGCCCGGTATTACGGGCGCACTGAGGGCGTGGTCGAAACTGTCTTAGAAGCGAATCCCGGCCTGTCTGAGCTCGGCGTCATCCTGCCGCACGGCACGGCAATTGAACTGCCTGAGACCGACAGCGCGGCCAGAACCGAAACGGTGAATCTATGGGACTGAGTATGGAGAAAATCACCACGTTTATTGCCTACTGGCTGGCCGTTGCGCTGGCGTACCTCGGCGCAATATCGCCCGAAAAGATGGCGCTTTACGTGGGCGGCGGATGCGCCATTTTTACCGCGCTTACGAATTACTGGTTTAAGCGCAAAACGTACCTCTATCTGACATCGCTCGGACTCGACAAAGGGGCTATTCGTGAAATCAATCGTTAAACGTTGCAGTGTGGCCGCCGTGCTGGCGCTGGCGGCGCTGATGCCTGACTTTCGTCTGCTTAACACCTCGCCCGTGGGGCTGGCGCTGATTGCCGACCTCGAAGGTTGTCGCCTGACGCCTTACCAGTGCAGCGCGGGAGTGTGGACGTCAGGTATCGGCCACACTGCAGGCGTCGTACCGAAAGGGGAAATCACCGAACGTCAGGCGGCGGCGAATCTCGTCGCGGATGTGCTGAACGTCGAAAAACGTCTGGCCGTATGCGCGCCGGTGAAAATGCCGCAGCACGTTTACGATGCGCTGGTCAGCTTCTCTTTTAACGTTGGAACCGGCGCGGCCTGCCGCTCAACGCTGGTCTCGTACATCAAGCGTCATCAATGGTGGCAGGCGTGCGACCAGCTCACCCGCTGGGTTTATGTGAATGGCAAAGTCAGCACCGGGCTGGAAAATCGCCGCGCGCGTGAGCGTGCTTATTGTCTGAAAGGAGTTTCTCAATGAAAAAGTTATCACGTTCACTGATGTTAGATGCCCTGCTGGCAGTATTCCTGCTGTGGGGGCTGGCTTCGCCGCAAAGTGCAGCAATTAATTTTGTTGCAGCGTGGGCGATGTTTGGCTGTGTTGTCTGTATTACAGCGAGCCTTGCCGGTGTGGCTGTTTTTGACCACTGGCTACGAAATGCGGGGAAAGGTAGCCCCGTCAATCCTGAGCTAATGAAAATATTCCGTGCTGTATTTTGTCGCCAACCATCAAAAGGGCGTCGCGCATGGTCTCTGATTATTTTCACCATTACCACGGGTTGCCTGCTCGGTGCTGGCTGGGTCTTTACCGCGCTGATTTACCTGATTTGTGTCCTGACGTTTGCGGCAGTGCGCAAAACGTACCGTCAGCGCATTGAGGAGGCGGGTCTGTGTCCAGATTCATTGTGATGTTGATTGCTACAGGTCTGGCGCTGGCGGCTGTGCTCTGGTTGAGGCATGAGAACGGCAATCTACGGCGTTCTTTTGAACGCGCAAATAAGGTCGCCATCGAACAAAAGAATGTGATCGGGATGCTGAAAAATCAGCTTTCCGTTTCGCAGGGAATCGCCAGGCGAAATGAAGCCGCGCAGGTCAGTTTACGTGGTGAGCTGATTGCTGCCGGTGCGATGGCCGTGCGGCGTGAAGAAACCATTACGAGGCTGATTAATGAGAATGAAACGTTACGCCGCTGGTATAGCGATAAGCTGCCTGATGTTGTGCGCAGGCTGCACACCCGCGCCGGTTGCGCCTCCGCCGGTCATTGTTTACAGCGCATGCCCGAAGGTGAGCTATTGCCCGATGCCGGAAAGCGATCCGGTCACTAATGGCGACCTGAGCGCTGATATTCGCAGGCTTGAGCACGCGCTCGCGGCTGGCGCTGATTGCCGACCTCGAAGGTTGTCGCCTGACGCCTTACCAGTGCAGCGCGGGAGTGTGGACGTCAGGCATCGGCCACACTGCAGGCGTCGTCCCGAAAGGGGAAATCACCGAGCGTCAGGCGGCGGCGAACCTTGTCGCGGATGTGATGAACGTCGAGAAACGTCTCGCGGTCTGCGCGCCGGTGGAAATGCCGCAACAGGTTTACGATGCGCTGGTCAGCTTCTCATTCAACGTGGGAACCGGCGCGGCCTGCCGCTCAACGCTGGTCTCGTACATCAAGCGTCATCAATGGTGGCAGGCGTGCGACCAGCTCACCCGCTGGGTTTATGTGAATGGCAAAGTCAGCACCGGGCTGGAAAATCGCCGCGCGCGTGAGCGTGCCTACTGCCTCAGGGGGATTCAATGAAACTGATGTTGTTTTTACTGGTCGCGCTGATGGCGGTTGTGCTCTGGCAGCGCCATGAAAACGGCAACCTGATGCGCTCCTTTGAACGGGCGAACAAGGTCGCCACCGAACAAAAAACGACGATAGGAATGCTGAAAAATCAGCTTTCCGTTTCGCAGGGCATCGCCAGGAAAAACGAAACCGCGCAGGTCAGTTTACGCGGGGAACTGCTGGCCGCCAGTGCGATGGCCGTGCGTCGTGAAGAAACCATTACAAGGCTGATAAATGAGAATGAAACGTTACGCCGCTGGTATAGCGATAAGCTGCCTGATGTTGTGCGTCGGCTGCACACCCGCGCCGGTTGCGCCTCCGCCGGTCATTGTTTACAGCGCCTGCCCGAAGGTGAGTTATTGCCCGATGCCGGGAAGCGACCCGGCCACTAATGGAGACCTGAGCGCCGATATTCGCAGGCTTGAGCACGCGCTCGCCGCCTGCGCGCTGCAGATTGAAACCGTCAAAGACTGTCAGGATAAACTCGATGAAGAAAGCACGCAGCCTGCGCGAAGCGCTGATTAAAGCCGTTCCGCAGCTTGAAACAAACCCCGAAATGATGCGCATCTTTGCCGATGAGGGCAATATCGATGCGCGTCTCGCGGCCTCGCTGTCGCATGAGAAAATTTATACCCTGAATGTGATCGTGTGTGACTTTGTGGGCGACCCTGATTTGATTTTCGTGCCGGTGGCCGCATGGCTGCGTGAGAATCAGCCGGATATCTGCACGCTCGATGACGGGCGCAAAAAGGGCTACCGTTTCCAGATGGATTTAAATGACGAGGACAGTGTCGATATCAGCATCAGCCTCCAGCTCACCGAGCGCACCCTCATCAAAGAGGAAAACGGCGCGCTGCATGTGAGCTATGCCCCTGAGCCGCCGCTGCCGGAGCCCGTTACCCGGCCAAAAGAGCTCTACATCAACGGCGAACTGGTGAGCAAATGGGATGAGTGAATTCAAGCCCTTTGACGACAGGCTCAATGGTCTGATTGCTGCCCTGTCACCGGCAGCGCGCCGGAAGCTGGCCGGGGAGATTGCTAGGGAGCTGCGCAAGTCGCAACAGCAACGCATCAAACAGCAAAAAGCCCCGGACGGCTCACCATATCAGGCGCGAAAGCGTCAGCCTCTCAGGGCTAAAACCGGACGGATTAAACGGGCGATGTTTCAGAAGCTGCGCACTAACCGGTACATGAAAGCCAGTGGCGGTGAAAATAGTGCAGTGGTGGAATTTACCGGGAAAGTGCAGCGCATCGCGCGTGTCCATCAGTACGGACTCAAAGACCGGCCAAACGCGAACGCTAAGGATGTGCAGTACGCAGAACGCCAGCTACTCGGATTTAACCAGGCGGATAAACAGCTCGTCGAAACGCTGGTTATCAAACTTCTTTCTCGCTGACTGTTGTTACAACTCCCACAAAACACCGCTTGATTGCCGCTGGCCTCGCCCGGCGGCATCCTTTCCCCATGAATACTTTAAATTCACTGCAGGAAATCGCACGCGCGATCCGCAACCTTATCCGCACCGGCATTGTGACCGACGTTAACCTCGACGAGGGGTTGTGTCGTGTCCAGACCGGCGCCATCGAAACCACCTGGCTTAACTGGCTCACCTGTCGCGCCGGTCGCTCACGCGTATGGTGGGCTCCGTCCGTTGGCGAGCAGGTGTTATTGCTGGCCATCGGCGGTGAGCTCGACACAGCCTTTGTGCTGCCGGGCATTTTCTCTGACGACAATCCCGCACCGTCAGCGTCACCTGATGCGTTACATGTGTCCTTTCCTGACGGGGCAGTAATCGAGTACGAACCCGAAACCGGCGCGCTCACCGTGTCAGGTATCAAAACCGCCGACGTTACCGCGTCAGATTCCATCACGGCCACCGTGCCGGTGGTGCTGGTGAAAGCCTCGACCCGCATCACGCTCGATACACCTGAGGTGGTATGCACCAACAAGCTGACGACCGGCACACTCGAAGTGCAGAAAGGTGGGAAGATGACCGGAAACATTGAGCACACCGGCGGGAAACTGACCTCAAACGGCGTGCAGGTGGATGACCACGCACACGGCAACGTACAAAGCGGCGGAAGCTGGACTAAGGGGACGCAATGACAGTGCGTTATCTGGGTATGAACAGCCAGACCGGCCTCAGTATCTCTGAGGTTGAGCATATCAGGCAAAGCGTGCGCGACATTCTGGTCACACCGATTGGCTCGCGCGTCATGCGCCGTGAATACGGCTCGCTCCTGTCGGCTCTGATTGACCAGCCGCAGACCCCGGCGCTGCGCCTGCAGATTATGGCCGCGTGGTATTCCGCGATCCAGAAATGGGAGCCCCGCGTCAGTCTGACAAGCATCACCTTTGAGCGGTCGGAGAATGACGGCGGGCTGTATGTCGACATCACCGGCACGCGCTCGGCTAACGGCCAGCCCTTTTCCCTCACCATTCCACTGAGTTAAACGCTATGGCAATTGTTGACCTGAACCAGCTCGCCGCGCCCGATGTCGTGGAAGTGCTGGACTATGAGAGCATCCTGAGCGAGCGCAAGGCAACGCTCGTCTCGTTATACCCCGAAGAACAACAGGAGGCCGTCGCCCGCACCCTGACGCTTGAATCAGAGCCGATTGTTAAGCTGCTGGAGGAAAACGCCTACCGGGAAGTTATCTGGCGACAGCGCGTCAACGAGGCTGCGCGTGCGGTCATGCTGGCTTACGCTGCTGACAGCGACCTCGACCAGATAGGCGGAAATTACAACGTTGAGCGCCTCGTCATCGCGCCTGCAGACGACACGACGTTTCCGCCCACGCCAGCCGTGATGGAGTCGGACACCGATTATCGTCTGCGCATTCAACAGGCTTTTGAGGGGCTGAGTACCGCAGGCTCAACCGGCGCATATCAGTTTCATGGCCGCAGCGCTGACGGGCGTGTCGCAGATATTTCCGTCATCAGTCCAGAACCTGCGTGTGTGACCGTGTCGGTGCTGTCGCGTGAAAATAACGGCGTGGCCTCTGACGAGCTGCTCGCCATCGTGCGCACTGCGCTTAACGACGAGGACGTCCGGCCGGTGGCCGACCGCGTGACCGTGCAGTCAGCGAAAATTGTCGATTATAAAATCACCGCGTCGCTTTACCTTTACCCCGGTCCCGAAAGTGAGCCGGTGCTCAGTGCGGCAAAAGCAAAGCTGCAGGCGTACATCACCGCACAGCACCGCCTCGGGCGTGACATCCGTAAATCAGCCATCTATGCGGCGCTTCACGTCGAGGGGGTGCAGCGCGTCGAGCTGGCCGCGCCGGTGGCCGACATCGTGCTCGATGAGACTCAGGCGTCATGGTGCACTGAGTACAGCGTGACCATCGGGGGCAACGATGAATGATACCCGACTGTTGCCGGTGGGCTCCTCGCCGCTTGAGGTGGCGGCGGCGCGCGCCTGCGCTGAAATCGAAAACACCCCCGTTCCCCTGCGCCGTCTCTGGAGCCCTGACGACTGCCCGGCAAACCTGCTGCCGTGGCTGGCGTGGGCGTTTTCCGTTGACCGCTGGGATGAGAGCTGGACGGAGGCCACAAAAAGGGAAGTGATCCGTGCGGCGTGGTACATCCACGCGCACAAGGGAACGATAGGCGCGGTGCGTCGTGTGGTGGAGCCCCTCGGCTATCTGATTAACGTTACTGAGTGGTGGGAAACCAGTGACCCGCCCGGCACGTTTCGCCTCGATATCGGTGTGTTAGAAACTGGCATCACCGAGGAAATGTATTACGAAATGGAGCGGCTTATTGCTGATGCAAAGCCAGCCAGCCGCCATCTTATCGGCCTCAATATTATTCAGGACATCCCCGGCTACCTCTACACCGGCGCCCTGAGCTATGACGGCGACATCATCACGGTATACCCCGGATAAGTGAGAACACAATGACAGTGAAATACAAAACGGTCATCACCAAAGCCGGTGCAATCAAACTGGCTGCAGCGACCATCCCCGGCGGAAAAAAAGTGAACCTGACGGCGATGGCCGTCGGTGATGGTGGCGGCACGCTGCCGACCCCTGACCCGAACCAGACAAAACTCGTTAAAGAGGTCTGGCGTCACGCGCTGAACAAAATCAGCCAGGACAGGAAAAATAAAAATTATGTCGTGGCGGAGCTGCTTATCCCGCCTGAGACCGGCGGTTTCTGGATGCGTGAGCTCGGGCTCTACGATGACACCGGCACGCTGATTGCGGTCGGGAATATGGCCGAAAGCTACAAGCCCGCGCTCGCAGAGGGCTCAGGGCGCGCGCAGACCGTGCGTATGGTTATCATGGTGAGCGACATCGAGTCAGTCGAGCTGACCATCGACACCTCAATGGTGATGGCAACGCAGGACTACGTCGACAATAAACTCGCGGAGCATGAGCAGTCGCGTCGCCATCCTGACGCGACGCTTACCGCAAAGGGTTTCACGCAGTTAAGCAGCGCAACCGACAGCGTGTCTGAGTCCGTCGCAGCGACGCCGAAAGCCGTTAAAGCAGCGTATGACCTTGCGAAAGGTAAATATACGGCTCAGGACGCCACCACGGCGCAAAAGGGCATTGTCCAGCTCAGTAGCGCAACCGACAGCACGTCTGAGGCACTGGCGGCGACACCGAAAGCCGTTAAGGCTGCAAATGACAATGCCAGCGGGCGAGTTCCGTCAGGGCGCAAGGTCAATGGCCGGGCGCTGACATCTGATATCAGCATTACGGCGCAGGATATTTTTAACGGTCAGACTGTCGGGATTGGTAATGCTGAGGACTTAAACGCCTACACCACGCCGGGACTGTATTACCAGCCAGCAAACGCGCAGGCGCAAACCGGGAAAAACTATCCTGAGGCAATGGCCGGTTCGCTGGAGGTTTATAAGCACGCGGGTATCACGCAGGTTTACCGCGTTTACAATAATTCACGCTCATACATCCGCACGCTGTACAGTGGGACGTGGTCAGCCTGGACTAAACAGTATGATGCGGCTAATAAACCGTCTCCGGCTGATATTAATGCCGTGAATAAGGGCGGCGACACAATGACCGGATTGCTCAGCATGAATGCGGGCGCCTCTGTGAGCAGTACTTTTACATTTAAAAACGGTAGTGGGATCGCGTCTGAGAAAACTGGTACTAACCCACGTAATGGTCGGATTTACTGGGGCGGTGATGCGAGTCGCGGCAACAGGGTAGAGTTTGCAGATGATTCCGGCTGGAAAGCTTACATTGAGCGCCATCCCGCTAACGGTGTTCAGTTAATCGTCAATGGTAGAATTAACGGAAGTATTATTTATTCCAGTGGTGAAGTGCAGGCAGGCGGAGGGAAATCACGCCTTGCTACTGATGGAAATATATTTGGCTCGAAATGGGGTGAGCAGTGGCTTGATGTATATCTGAAAAACACCTATCAGCCCAAAGGGAATTATACCCCGGCAGGACAGGCATACACCAAAGCGGAAAGTGATGGACGTTTTCAGCCAAAAGGTAGTTACACCCCGGCAGGGCAGGCTTATACCAAGGCTGAGAGTGATAATAGGTTTCAAAAAATAAATACAGCATCCAAAGCTGTCAATGGATGGTTTAAAGATACCAACACGGGATTGATTTACCAATGGGGGAGAAATACTTCAACCGTAGTTGGTAATGCCACTGTGACATTTCCTATTGCGTTTCCTAATGCGTGTTTGAATTTACAAAATACATGGATTAGGGGAACGAATAATCCAGGGCAAAAACCGTGGGGTTTTGTTACCAGTTTTAATAACACATCTGCTAGTTTGTCCAGTGATGCGTCTGGTTCATTCTGGTATGCAGTGGGGTATTGATATGTCAGAGCGGATTTTCTTTAGTGCAAAAACAAATGGTTTTTACCCTTATTCTTTAATTAATGATTATGAAAATGCAGATACTTGGCCTGAGGATGCGGTAGAAATATCTGAGCGATGGTATTCTGTATTACTTGATGGGTTAAGTAACGGGAAAGTCATATGTGCTAATCAAGACGGTCAGCCAGTCCTTTCAGAGCCGCCCCCTCCAACAGCGCAGGAGTTGAAAGCTATTAACGAAGAAAGAAAGTCGCAATTGTTGCGGGAAATAGCCGAAGAAATAGCGCCTTTACAGGATGCTGTTGAGCTTGGAATCAGTACTAAAGATGAAGAAGACTCTCTTTTAGAGTGGCGGAGATATCGTGTGCTGGTTAACAGGGTTGATCCTGAAAATCCTGTCTGGCCTGAAAGGCCGTAGAATTAGCCCCCGCTCGGGGGCATGTATCAAATGACCTGATGACTGATTTTTTTTAAAATCATGTTCACTAATCTTTTCTTTTGATATCCCTTCTCTTTTTTTTTGAGGATTGACAGATATCTCAATCGTTCATGTTCAACTTTGCTACGGTCTGCCTCAAGCGTTGATTCTTGCTTGTCCTGATCGTAACTATCAATAACTCCTGCAGGGAGGCTCCAAATTTTAATGTTACAGTAGTCACGGAAAAAGACCCAGCGGTCAACTTCATATTTTATAGGATAGTTGAATTCGAGTAATGCTTTTGCTGTTGCAAGACTGAGAATATAAGCAGGCGACTGACTTGCTCGTGCCATTCTGTAGAATGTGACATTTTCAGTCAGGTTCTTCTTTAGTAACGGAGTGATAGCCTCAGGTGTATTGAGCAGATAAATTTCACGACTGCGCGACTGGAGAGCGTTCTCAACAGTACTAATAACTTCTTTCGCAGACTCGGTGATAGTAATGTCATCCTCAAGCACCAGAGCGTAAGGGATGTTATCTGCTACCATTCTGGAATATATATACAGATGACTTAAAGTACACCCAATCACACCTTTTGTTAGTCTGGCCTGTGAAAGGTTTTGAGCCAGAAGGTGTGTTGCTTCGTCCTGCAATTCACGACCGTTAACAGCCTCAACGATTTCATAATCGAATCCATTGGCTTTACATTGTGCATCAATATTGTTTCTTTTTTTTACTTCAGTTTTAAGGTTTATAACGAAGGTTTTCATAGTGCTCCCTTATAAAACAACATTCCGTTTTTATTAAATAGTAAATTGCTGAGTGAACTGATAAAGAATCAGTAAATAACTCTGTGAATTATCAAAGTCATACAAACGGTAATCATAGTAACTGTAATGATAACGTTGCTCAACCGAAAATAGATGAAATGCCCTGAGAAGGCTTGTTGTGTAACCTGTAGTCGAACTGAGATAAATAGTCCCTAAACCCAATAATCAAGAAAATAGTCTCACCCCTTAACCACGGAGTTAAACAGATGGGCGACTATCACCACGGCGTAGAGGTCATCGAGATTAACGATGGCACACGCACCATTTCCACCGTCTCGACGGCCATCATCGGCATGGTCTGCACAGCCAGCGATGCTGACGATTCAACATTCCCGCTTAATGAACCGGTGCTGATTACCAGCGTACAGAACGCTATCGGTAAAGCCGGTAAACTCGGCACATTGTCAAAATCCCTGCAGGCCATTGCCGACCAGTGCAAGCCGGTCATTGTGGTTGTGCGCGTTGCCGAAGGTATCGCAGACCCGGACGACCCGGAAGCCGCGCAGAAAGAAACCATTTCCAACATCATCGGCACGACCGACGAAAACGGCAAATACACCGGCCTGAAAGCGCTGTTGACCGCAAAAACCGTCACCGGCGTTAAGCCGCGCATTCTCGGCGTACCGGGGCTGGATTCTCAGGAAGTGGCGACCGCGCTCGCGGCGACCTGTCAGAGCCTGCGTGCGTTTGGCTATATCAGCGCGTGGGGCTGCAAAACCATTTCCGAAGCCATTGCCTACCGTAAGAATTTCAGCCAGCGCGAGCTGATGGTGATTCACCCTGATTTTCTGGCATGGGACACCACGGCGAACGAAACCGATATCGCATGGGCGACCGCTCGCGCATTAGGGCTGCGAGCCAAAATCGCCCAGGAGACCGGCTGGCACAAGACGCTGTCTAACGTCGGCGTGAATGGCGTCACCGGCGTCAGTGCTTCGGTCTCATGGGATTTGCAGGAGCAGGCCACCGACGCGAATCTGCTCAATCAGGCAGGTGTCACCACGCTTATTCGTAACGATGGTTTTAAATTCTGGGGTAACCGCACCTGCTCAGATGACCCGTTATTCGTGTTTGAGAACTATACCCGCACCGCTCAGGTGCTGGCTGATACGATGGCGGAAGCGCACGCGTGGGCAATTGATAAACCTGTCACTGCAACGCTTATCCGCGACATCGTCGCCGGTATTAATGCGAAATTCCGCGAGCTGAAAAACAACGGCTATATCGTTGACGGCACCTGCTGGTACGACCCGGAGTCAAACAGTGCGGAAACCCTCAAAGCGGGGAAACTGTATATCGATTACGACTATACCCCCGTCCCGCCGCTGGAAAACCTGACCCTGCGCCAGCGCATCACCGATACCTATCTGGCGAACCTGTCAGACTCGGTCAACAGCTAAGGAGCCCAGAGCATGGCGTTACCACGCAAACTGAAATACCTGAACATGTTTAACGACGGTCTCAGCTATATGGGCGTCGTTGAATCCGTCACCCTGCCAAAGCTGACCCGCAAGCTTGAGAAATACCGCGGCGGCGGGATGCCGGGCTCGGTGTCGATTGACCTCGGCCTCGATGACGATGCGCTGTCGCTTGAGTGGACGCTGGGCGGTCTGCCTGACGTCGAACTGTGGGCGCAGTACGCATCACCCGGCGCGGATAGCGTGCCGCTGCGCTTTACCGGCTCATTCCAGCGCGATGACACTGGCGCGATTTCTGCCGTCGAGGTTGTCATGCGTGGCCGTCACAAAGAGTACGACGGCGGTGAAAACAAACAGGGCGAAAGCGGCACGACCAAAATCTCGACCGAGTGCTCGTATTACCAGCTCACGATTGATGGCAAAGAGGTCATCGAGATTGACGTCATCAACATGGTGATGAAAGTCGATGGCGTCGACCGTCTGGCAGAACATCGTAGGGCTATCGGCCTGTAACCCCTTTACCGGTCAGTCAGGCTGGCCGGTCACTTAATTTTGAAGAGAGTGACATCATGGAAAACATCAACGAAACCGAAAACCCAAACATTGTGATCCTCGATAATCCCGTCATGCGCGGTGAGCAGAAAATCGAACAGGTTACGCTGACCAAACCCAACGCCGGAACGTTACGCGGCGTAAGTCTGGCCGCACTGGCAAACTCTGACGTCGATGCGCTGATTAAGGTGCTGCCGCGTATGACGTACCCGGCGCTGACTGAGTCAGAAGTAATGAGGCTGGAAGCGTCAGACCTGATTTTGTTCGCCGGTAAGGTGGTCGGTTTTTTGTCGCCATCTTCGGCACGCTGACCTTCCCGGATAACCTATCGGTCGATGACCTGATGGCGGATATCGCGGTGATTTTTCACTGGCCGCCATCAGAGCTGTATTCCCTGAGCGTGACCGAGCTCATCACATGGCGCGAAAAGGCGCTGCAGCGAAGCGGAAACCACCATGAGCAATAACGTCAGGATTGAGGTACTGCTGAACGCAGTAGACCGGGCAAGCCGACCGCTCAAAGCTATCCAGACTGCCAGCAAGACCCTTGCTGGCGACATCCGCACTTCTCAAAACAGCCTGCGCGATCTGAATGCGCAGGCGTCCAGAATTGACGGATTCAGGAAAGCGAGCGCACAGCTTGCCGTGACTGGTCAGTCGCTTGATAAAGCGAAACAGGAGGCTGCAGCACTGGCCGTCCAGTTTAAAAACACAGAAAACCCGACTAAAGCGCAGGCGCGCGCGATGGAGGCGGCAAAGAAATCCGCCGCTGACCTGCAGCTCAAATATAACGGGCTCAGGCAGTCGGTACAGCGCCAGCGCACCGAGCTCGCGCAGGCCGGGATAAACACCCGCACGCTGTCGGCAGACGAGCGACGCCTGAAAACCAGTATCAGCGAGACAACCGCACAGCTTAACCGGCAGCGTGAGGCGCTGGCGCGTGTCAGTGCGCAGCAGGCGAAACTAAGCCAGGTGAAAGAGCGATACAAATCAGGCAAGGAGCTTGCGGGAAATATGGCCGCTGCAGGTGCTGCCGGTGTTGGTATCGCTACTGCAGGAACGATGGCCGGGGTGAAATTGCTGATGCCTGGCTATTCGTTTGCACAGAAAAACTCAGAGCTGCAGGCGGTTCTCGGTGTAGAGAAACAGTCACCCGAAATGGAGGCGCTGCGCAAACAGGCGCGCCAGCTCGGTGACAATACCGCCGCGTCTGCAGACGATGCGGCGAGCGCTCAAATTATCATTGCGAAAAGCGGCGGGGATGCCGAGGCCATTCAGGCGGCGACGCCGGTCACACTGAATATGGCGCTTTCGAATCAGCGCTCAATGGAGGAAAACGCCGCCCTGCTGACGGGGATGAAATCAGCGTTTCAGCTTTCCAACGACCAGATCGCACACATCGGTGATGTTCTCTCAATGACGATGAACAAAACCGCTGCCGACTTTGACGGGCTGAGTGATGCGCTGACCTATGCCGCGCCGGTGGCGAAAAATGCCGGTGTCAGTATCGAGCAGACCGCCGCAATGGTCGGCGCATTGCACGATGCCAAAATTACCGGCTCGATGGCGGGAACGGGTAGCCGTGCAATCCTGAGCCGCCTGCAGGCACCGACCGGTAAAGCGTATGAAGCAATCAAAGAGCTCGGTGTCAAAACCTCTGACGACAAAGGAAACACGCGCCCGATATTTTCCATCCTGAAGGAAATGCAGCGCAGTTTTGAGAAAAACAATCTCGGTACCAGCCAGCGCGGCGAGTACATGAAAACCATCTTCGGTGAAGAGGCGAGTTCGGCAGCAGCGGTGCTGATGACCGCAGCGTCGACCGGCAAGCTCGACAAACTCACCGCGGCGTTTAAAGCCTCGGACGGGAAAACTGAGGAGCTGGTCAAAATCATGCAGGACAACCTCGGCGGCGACTTTAAAGAGTTTCAGTCCGCTTATGAGGCCGTGGGTACAGACCTGTTTGACCAGCAGGAGGGCGCACTGCGTAAACTCACGCAGACGGCCACACGATATGTTTTAAAACTCGATGGCTGGATCACACGCAATAAATCACTCGCGACCACTATCGGTGTTATTGCCGGTGGCGCACTGGCATTGATTGGCATTATCGGCGGAATTGGTCTGGTGGCGTGGCCGGTGGTGATGGGTATCAACGCGATTATCGCCGCAGCGGGAGTGCTGGGAACAGTTTTTACAGTTACAGGCGGCGCGATAGCGACAGCACTCGGGGCAATCAGTCTGCCGGTGGTAGCGGTCGCCGGTGCGGTGGTGGCCGGGGCGCTCCTGATACGCAAATACTGGGAGCCAATAAGCGCATTCTTTTCGGGCGTGGTGGAGGGACTTAAAGCGGCCTTTGCGCCGGTGGCGGAAATTTTCGCACCGCTCGCACCGGTATTCGATTCTTTCATGGATAAATTGCGCGGGGTCTGGCAGTGGTTTAAAGACCTGATCGCGCCGGTTAAGGCCACGCAGGATACTCTCGACAGTTGCAAAAATGCGGGTGTGATGTTCGGTAAACTGCTGGCCGATGCACTGATGTTACCGCTCAAAAGTTTCAATAAATTGCGCAGCGGCGTTGACTGGTTACTGGAAAAGCTCGGGGTTATCAATAAAGAGTCGAGCGACCTTGACCAGAAGGCAGCAAAAGCCAGCGCCGCAACGGGCTCGCAAAACGAGCCATACATCAGACCAAACGCGGCTTACGGTGGTTTTCAGTGGTATCAACCAGTTCCAGCTCCCGCCGGGAAGACTTACGTCGACCAGAGCAAGCCTGAATATAACATTCACCTGAGTGGTGGTATCGCACCGGGCAGCGACCTCGACCGTCAGCTCCGCGAGGCTGTCGATAAACTCGACCGGGAAAACCGTGCGCGCCAGCGCTCAAGTATGCGTCATGACTGAGGGGGATAAAGCATGTTAATGGTTTTAGGTTTATTTGTATTTGAACGCCGCACGCTGCCGCATCAGTCGATGCAGTATTCGAAGGACTACCGCTGGGCGTCAAATGACCGCATCGGAAAACCACCGGCTTATCAGTATCTCGGGGAGGGCGAAACATCACGCACGCTTTCGGGCGTGCTGTACCCCGAAATCACCGGCGGACGTCTGTCACTGACAGCCATCGAGCTGATGGCTGACGAGGGCAGAGCGTGGCCGCTCATTGACGGTACGGGCATGATCCACGGCATGTATGTCATCGATAAAGTGACCCATACACACACCGAATTATTCAACGACGGCGCGGCAAGAAAAATCGAGTTTAGTCTTTCGCTGAAACGGGTCGATGAGTCGCTCGCGGCTATTTATGGCGACCTGAAAACGCAGGCTGACAATCTGGTGACGTCTGCCGGTAACTGGCTGGGAGGGCTGGCGGGGTGATTACAGGTATGAATATTCAGGCCGGGGCAAAAATAGCCCCGGCGTTTATGCTCAAGCAGGATAACGAAGATATTACGCAGGATTTTAGCGACCGGTTAATCAGCCTGACCATGACGGACAATCGCGGATTCGAGGCCGACCAGCTCGATATCGAGCTCGATGATACCGACGGGCAAATCGCACTGCCCCCGCGCGGCGCAACGTTAACGCTGTGGCTGGGCTGGCAGGGGAGCGGCCTGATAAAAAAAGGCACTTTCACGGTCGATGAAATCGAGCACCGGGGTGCGCCTGATACGCTGACCATCCGGGGGCGCAGCGCTGATTTTCGCGGGTCGCTGAACTCCCGCAGGGAACAGTCATGGCACGACACCACGCTCGGCGTCATTGTTGAGACCATCGCGGCGCGCAATAAGCTGGAGGCCAGCGTGGCCGACACGCTGAAAGCGATCCCCGTTCCCCACATTGACCAGACTCAGGAATCCGACGCGGTGTTTCTGTCCCGCCTGGCTGACCGCAACGGTGCATCAGTATCGGTGAAAGCGGGGAAACTGCTATTTCTGAAAGCCGGGAGCGGTAAGACGGCCAGTGGGAAATCCATTCCACTGATGACTCTTGAGCGCGGCGATGGCGATCATCATCAGTTTGCCATCGCTGACCGCGAAGCCTACACGGGCGTTACGGCGAAATGGCTTCACACCAAAGACCCGAAGCCACAGAAGCAGAAGGTGAAACTTAAGCGCAAGCCCAAAGAGCAGCACCTGCGCGCGCTGCAGCACCCAAAGGCCACCAAAACCACAGTAAAGCCCAAAGCCCAAAAAGAGCAGGAAGCGCGTGAGGGGGAGTACATGGTCGGCGAGTCTGACAACGTGCTGGAACTGACGACCATCTACGCGACAAAGGCTCAGGCCATGCGAGCCGCTCAGGCAAAGTGGGACAAGCTGCAGCGCGGCGTCGCGGAGTTTTCAATCTCGCTGGCCATTGGCCGGGCTGATTTATTTCCTGAAATGCCGGTGGCAGTAAAAGGCTTTAAGCGCGTCATAGACGAACAGGCATGGATAATCAGCCGGGTGGTGCATAACCTTAACAGGAGCGGCTACACGACATCTTTAGAGCTCGAGGTAAAGATTTCGGATGTTGAATATGAACAAGCTGACGGTTAAAAATTGCAAATTTTAACTTGCAAATGAAACATCGAGGTTTATTATCCCGACTAGATGACGATAGCGGGGGATAAAATTATGATGCACTGTCCACTTTGCCAGGACGCTTCACATGCTCGGTCAAGCCGTTACTTAAGTTCAGAAACGAAAGAACGGTATCACCAGTGCCAAAACATAAATTGTGGCTGTACTTTCGTAACACATGAAACCCTTGCAAGATTCATTGTTAAGCCGGGTGAAGTAGTACCAGCCCCACCCCACCCTTCAAAATATCATCAAGGGAATCTTTGGTTATAAACCTGCTTCGGCAGGTTTTTTTATTTCTGCCGCCATCACGCAAATCTCTGTCGCCAATTTGCCGCCATCGTTAATAAAAAAGGGGTTGGCTTTTAGCCAACCCCTTGTTTTACAACACTCTTTGGATGTTTCGCGAGTGCGTTACAGAGGATGTCCTCGGTCAGCACGGTGCGCTGCGGGAAACTGTGCATCGCCTCAAGGGTAAGGCGCATAAACTGTGACAGCTCATGCAGCTGTTTTTCCGGGGTGGTAAATACCACTGGCGTGGCGTAAAAATCCGCCAGCTGGCCTATGTCTTTCTGCTCCCATACCACGTGTGTCAGCGTCAAAATAAATTGCTGGATGGAGTCGAACTGTGGGCTGAAGCCCCGCAACCTGGTCATTTGAGCTCCTTAGTCTGGAATAGCGATAAGCCATCTTTTTCGATAACGCCACTGCGCGGGCGGCGGGCTGAGTGGCGAATAACCAGCGTACCGGGCACCGTAATCTGCTCAGGCTCTATGGTTTCGCTTTCAATTTGCTTCATTAATAACTCGACCGTGGCGTCCACCATTTCGCCCACCGGCTGTGATGCTGAGGTCAATGCATAGGAGGGCCAGCCTGAGGGGCCGATGTCGTCGTACCCGACAACGGACACCTCCTCGGGAATGCGCAAGCCAAACGCATAGCGCGCCACATCCATCACCGTCACAGCCATATGATCGTTGGCGACAAAGACCGCATCCGGCACAGGCGGTGCCGAAAACAGAGCATAGGCTGCCTGCGTGGTGTGCTGAACGTCGTAATTGCCATTCACCACCTGCACATCGGTGATGCCGTGCTCTTGCAGGGTGGAGATAAACCCGCGCTGACGGGCGATATTGACCGGGGAGTCAGGCACGCCGCCAACGTAGGCGAAACGCTTGTGCTCCCCCGCCAGCAGAAACTCGGCTATCTGCCGTGACGCCGCCTCGTTATTGCTGTTGACGCTGGAGGCCATCCCACTCTCTTCGCTGCGGTTAAACAACACCACCGGGATCCCGGCGGCGAGGCACTCCTCGGATAACTCCAGCGACAACGTGACCGATGCCAGCACGATACCGTCCACGCGGTACTGCATAATCTGGTCGAAAATGCGGTCGACGTTGCCTTCCCGGTCGCCGACAAACAGCAGCAGGTGATAGTTCAGCGTATCCAGCTTTTGTGCCAGCGCCTCCAGCACCTGCGAGTAAAAGGGGTTATCGAAGTAAGAGATCACCACGCCAATAATGCGCGAGCGGGCCGTGTTGAGCGACCGGGCTATCGCGTTTGGACGATAACCAAGCTCACGCGCCGCTTTCAGCACTTTTTCACGTGTTGCCGGTGAAATGCTGGCCCCGGGCGTGAACGTTCGCGACACAGCGGATTGCGATACCCCCGCCAGCTGCGCGACCTGTTGAGATGTGACTGCTGCAAAAGTCTTACGTTTCATTACCCCGTTTTCCTTATCAACGACTTACCCACGTTCATTCTGTTCACGGACCGCGAAAAAGCCCCTTTTTTCACCTGTTCCGGACGCTTCAGCAGATGGGTGTTTTTTATACTTACACCACCTTTGCATGCGTATGCAACACAAAAAAATAAAATTCTCACAACAAGATCGAGATCACTTTACAAACATGAAACCTTTTCGTAACTTCAAAGCTTGAATACGTATGCAAAGAGTTTTCATACCGTCAAAGGTACCGGAGAGAACAGGAGTCGCCCAAAGGATTGAACCGGTAAACGTCGTACTTGGCTGGTTGTAACCCATTACTTTTAAGAGGTTCAAAACCATGTTTCGAGCACTGTTACGCCGTCGGGAAGCCCGGCTCTTTTTCATCATCAGCGTCCTGTTCTTTATCTGTATTCACAGCATCGATGCCTTCCTGGCACCAATGATGATCAACCAGGGCTTCGAGCCACAGATAATGGGCATCATTATGGGGGCGTCCGGGCTGGCTACGCTGCTTATCCGTTTCCCGTTGGGGATCATCTCCGACGTGGTAAAGAGCCGCAGGATTTTTATTCAAATCGGTTTACTGCTGCCCATTATCGCCTGGCCGATCGCCTGGTTCGAGCCTAACGCCGTCACGTTATATATGGCTAAAGCGGCTGACGGCGTCACGGCAGCCACGTGGGTGCTGTATAACATCTTGTTCATTCGCTATTTCGACCGTAACGAAGCCCCGGCGGCCGTGGCGCTGCTGGCGCTGGCCGGGCCGATCGGCGTGTTCCTCGGCAACTGTATTGGCGCCGTGCTGATCCACTACTTCGCCAACAACATCGCCTTTTTCGTCTCCTGCATCTCGGCCCTGGTGGCGCTGATCCTGACGACCCGCATTCAGGACGTTCATGATCCGGTGCAGGCTCCCACGCTGAAAGCCTGCATCACCGGGGCGCGACAGCAGCTGGCCGACCGTTCCGTCTGGTTGATTGGCATCCTGGCGACCATCGTGATTCTGGTTCCCTTTGCCACGCGCGACACCCTGACGCCGGTCTACGCCGAACAACTGGGCGCCCGGGCGGGGATCCTCGCCCTGCTCGGTAATATCCATCTTCTTTTTTACGGGCTGGCCATTGCCCTGTGCAGCTCGGTGTTTTATCAGCGCCTTGGGCTGGTAAAAACCGCCGTGCTCGGCATTGTGTTACAGGTGATCTCGACGCTTGGCATTCCTTTTACAAGCAATTTATATGTCATTTATTTGCTCCAGGCGCTGGCAGGTTTTTCCTTCGGCATGGCGTTTGCGGCATTTATGTCGCTCAGCGTGGTGAATACCACCGCCGATGAACAATCCACCCGCATGGGATTATTCCAGACGATCTATTCCTGCGGCATGTTTGTCGGGCCGGTGATGATGGGCGTGATGATGCAACATATTACTATCTCATCCGGTTACCTGTTAATTGCCGCGCTCTCGGTCGTCGCTGCGATTGCCACGCCGCTGTCTGCACGCTGGGTTTATGCCCGTAAGGCGCAACACGCGTCCCGCTTATTAAAAAACGGGGCTTACGCCGCCGCGCCGGATCAATAACACATTCTGCAGTAATTCATTTATCCCGGTTCGCCGGGAGGGCAACTGACATCTTAAAAAGGTAAGGAGAAGCGTGTGTCCTGGAAATTAAAAAGCGGTAAAAGTACCGAAGAGCGCCAGCAGGCGAATCAGCAGGTCAGAGAAACAGTTGAACATATCCTGGCGGATATTGAGAAGCGGGGAAATAAAGCCATTCGTGAATTATCGATTAAATTCGATCGCTATGACCGTCAGGATTATCGCCTGACGCCAGCGGAGATCGACCGCTGTATAAAACAGTTAAGCCTCCAGGATATTCAGGATATTGAATTTGCCCAACAGCAGGTGGCGAATTTTGCCCGCGCGCAGAAAGAGTGCCTGCGGGATCTCGAAATTGAAACGCGCCCCGGCGTGATCCTCGGCCATAAAAATATTCCGATCAATGCCGTGGGGTGTTATGTCCCCGGCGGGAAATATCCACTGCTGGCCTCTGCCCATATGTCCATCATTACCGCCAGCGTGGCGGGCTGCTCGCGGATCATCAGCTGTGCCCCGCCGTTTAACGGCGAACCCGCCCCGGCGATTGTCGCGGCACAAAAGATGGCGGGCGCAACGGAAATCTATGCCCTGGGCGGCATTCAGGCGATTGGCGCAATGGCATTGGGCACCGACTCGCTGGCACCGGTAGATATGCTGGTCGGCCCCGGCAACGCCTTTGTTGCGGAGGCCAAGCGCCAGCTCTTTGGCCGGGTGGGTATCGATCTGTTTGCCGGGCCGACGGAAACGCTGGTCATCGCCGATGACTCCGTAGACGCAGAAATATGTGCCACGGACCTGCTCGGGCAGGCCGAACACGGCGTCACCACCCCTGCCATTCTGCTGACCAACTCCCTGACGCTTGCTAAAGAGACGCAGCAGGAAGTGGAGCGGCTGCTGGAAAAACTTCCCACTGCCGATATCGCCCGCCAGTCGTGGCAGGATTATGGCGAAATCATCGTCTGTGACAGCTACGAAGAGATGCTGGCCGAGGCCGATCGCATCGCCTCCGAGCATGTTCAGGTGATGACCGACCGGGACGACTGGTTCCTCGCCAGGCTGACCAACTACGGCGCACTGTTCCTCGGCCCGCGCACCAACGTCGCCTACGGCGATAAGGTGATCGGCACCAACCACACGCTGCCAACGCAAAAAGCCGCGCGCTATACCGGCGGGCTGTGGGTCGGCAAGTTCATGAAAACCTGCACCTTCCAGAAGGTCCTCAGCGACGAAGCCACGGCCGAAATCGGCAGCTATTGCTCCCGCCTGTCGCTGCTTGAAGGATTTGCCGGACACGCCGAGCAGGCCAATATTCGCGTGCGTCGCTATGGCCAGACGGACGTGCCCTACGCGATGCCGGCCCCGGTCAGGGAAAAGGTGTAATCCATGACGCTTGTACAAACGCCCTCTTTCGCTCTGCACGGCAAACGCGCGCTGGTGACAGGTGGCTCGCGAGGGATTGGCTTCGCCGCTGCCGTCGCCCTCGCGCAGGCGGGCGCAGAGGTGTGGATTGCCGCCCGCAACCGCGAGGCGCTGGACCAGGCGGCCGATCTCGCCGCCGGGCATCGGCTCACTCTTCAGACGGTAACGCTGGATATCACCGACGCCCGGGAGGTGGACCGCGTGCTGGCGACCCTGCCGGAGATCGACATTCTGGTGAACAGCGCCGGGCTGGCCCGCCACCAGCCGTTTCTTGAGGTCAACGAAGACGACTTCGATGCAGTGATGTCGCTTAACCTCCGCGCCACTTTTTTCGTCAGCCAGCGCGTGGCGCGGCGTATGCGGGCGGGTGGTCGCGCCGGATCAATCATCCATATCTCATCGCAAATGGGGCACGTGGGCGGCCCCGAGCGGAGCGTTTACTGCGCCTCTAAGTTTGCGCTTGAAGGGCTAACCCGCACGATGGCGCTGGAGCTGGGCGAGGCCGGGATCCGGGTCAATACGCTGTGCCCGACCTTCATTGAAACCGATCTTTCGCGATCGGCGCTGAAAGATCCGGCGTTTCGCCGCTACGTGCTGGAGAACATCAAGCTGCGCCGGTTAGGCCGACTGGAAGACATTATGGGACCCGTGGTGTTCCTCGCCTCCGAGGCCGCCGCGATGATCACCGGCAGCGCCCTGATGGTTGACGGCGGCTGGACGGCAACGTGAGGCACGCAATGGAAAACGCTCTGCTGGATAACACCGACCTGCCGCTGGTGCTGCTTGGCGGCACGCTGTGCAACGCCCGGCTCTGGCAGCCGGTAATTGAGCGGTTAAACGTGACGGCGGTGCTGTGCGTCACGCTGACGGGGGCGGAATCGGCGCGGCAGGCGTCGCAGCGTCTGCTCAGCGCGCTGCCGCCGCGCTTTTTGCTGGCCGGGTTTTCGCTGGGGGCAATCGTCGCGCTGCACATAGCCGCCGACGCACCGGAAAGGCTTAGCGGGCTGGCGCTGATATCTGCCAACCCGCTTGCCGATCCGCCGGAAAACGCCACACCACGGCGGGACGCGGTGCGCACCGCCCGGGCGCAGGGAATAGTTGACTGGCTGGTCCCGGCGCTGTGGCAACGTTACGTCGCCCCGTCGCGCCTCAACGACCGGGCTTTACAGGACATTATCTGTCAGATGGCAAGCGAGTGCGGTGTAACGACCTTTGCTCAGCAAACGGAAATCGCCATTCATCGGCAGGACAACCGGGCGGCGCTGGGCAATCTCCCCTGCCCGATAGTGATCCTTAACGGCGCGCAGGATCCGATCTGCACGCCCCATCATCATCACTTACTGGCGGCAAGCGCCGCGAACGCAACCTGGCATACGGTGGCATCTGGCGGGCATTTTATTCCGCTTGAGACCCCGGATGAGGTCGCGTCGCCGCTGCGCCAGTGGATTACGGAGTGCATATCGTGCGCAAGAACACCCCCATCATCAACGGCTGGCTGGCGATCCCCTCCGGCTACAGTGCGGAAATTGTCGGGCAGCAGGGCTTTGATGCCGTAACCGTCGATCTCCAGCACGGCATGATTGATTTTGCCAGCGCGCTGACGATGCTGCAGGCGCTGTCGGCCACGCCAGCGGTGCCGCTGGTGCGGGTGGCGGATAACGATCCGGCGCAAATCATGCGCGTACTGGATGCCGGGGCTTACGGGGTGATTTGTCCGATGATCTCCAGCGCCGAGGAGGCGCGGGGCCTGCTTTACGGCGGCAGCGATTATCCGCAGCACGCCAACGATGAAATCCTGACGCTGGCGATGATCGAAACCCGCGAAGGGCTGGCAAATCTTGACGCCATTCTCGACACCGACGGGCTGGATGGCGTGTTTATAGGCCCTAACGATCTCTCGCTGACGCTGACGGGCAACGCCAGCGCCGAATCCCAACACCCGGAGATGCTTGCTGCCGTTGAGCGGGTGATCGACCGCTGTCGCCAGCAGCAAAAAATCGCCGGGATTTTCTGCACCTCCGGCGCGGCTGCCGCAGCGCGTATTGCCCAGGGGTTTCATTTCGTTACCCCGGCAAACGACGTCATGCAACTGGGTCGCGCCTCGCGCGAAGCCATCGCCCTTGCGCGCGGTAACGCCATCCCTGCCACCGGCACATCCGGCTATTAAAAGGAGAAAAAAATGAACGCTATCCATCTTACCCAGAGCCAGGCGAGAAGCCGACTCATCACCCCCGATGATATGGTCTCCTGCAACCTTGCTTTTATTGACTGCAAGCTGCCCGGCTCGCACCTGAAGCAAAACTATTCGTTTATTGGCCCGGGCGTCACTCAGTCCTCCGAGCAGGTGGTGAATATTCCCGAGCCGCACGGTTTTAACATAGGCGCGGCGGCCATGCCGAAAGGGGTAACCAACAACCTGCATCTGCATTTTACGGCGGAAGTGTTCCTGATCCATGAAGGGACATGGCGTTTTCGCTGGGGCGCGCAGGGTGAACATGAAGCGGAATTCAGCGCCCCTGCGATCCTCTCCATCCCCACCTGGATTTTCCGGGGGTTTACGAACGTCAGTAAAGAGGACACCAGCGGCATGGTGTTCACCGTGCTGGGCGGCGACAACACGGGCGGGATCATCTGGCATCCGTCGGTGCTCGCGGCCGCCAGTGAGTACGGTATGTATTTAAGCAAAGAGAATATGTTGATTACGCAGGAACCCGGCGAGCCGCAGCCTGACCCCGCCACGCTGCTGACGCCGCTGTCGGAGGCGTATATTGCCGGGCTACGTGATTACAGCGTTGAGGAGATGCGCAAGCGCGCGGTGACAGGCGATGACCGTTGCTGGTCGGCACGGGGACTGCTGGACTCGGTGTTGCCGGGACACGGCGGCGAAATCGCGCCCGTTATCGGCTTTGGCATTTCCCAGGACCGGGATTCCTGCCCTGCGATTGTCAGCCCGCACGGTTTTTCCGTCGAGTGGCTGCGGCTCGCGGACAATTGCGTCACGGGCCGACATGTGTGTCCTGACGTGCAGGTCATCATGGTCTTTAAAGGAAAGCTTGAGGTCACCTGGAATGAGGCGGGCAAGGAAGTGAGTATTATCGCACCGGAACGGTCGGTCATCTCCATTCCGGCAAACAGCTGGCGGCGCTACCGCGCGATAGAGGGGAATATGGAATGCATTTTGACAACCCAGGGCGATCAACGTAAACGCCTGTACTGGGATGAGGAGATCCTGCAGCAGGCGAAAAATCATAACCGCTGTCTCGATCCGGATGGTTATGTCGCCGATGCCGATATACTGCCCGCCACGGCCCGCCGTGCAGGGGCAAAACGTGAAAAATGGCAGGAAGATGCCTGAACGAAAACTGGCGCAGCAGGTTGCCTGCGCCAGCTTTCCGGCCCCGGTCAGGCCAGCTTGTCGAGCGCCTGGAAAAAGCGATCTTCCGTCATGACGACATTCGCTTTTGCATCCTGATGCTCACGCCGGATAAACCAGCCGGTTTCCGGTGCCATGCTCAGGTGATACGCCTGGCGACTTTCAGGCGTCTCTATCCGCATTGTCACACAGCCCCGCTCCGCTCCGCGGCAGAGTTGTTCCGGTACAATGCTGGCGCTACGGTCTGCGTTCTGGATCCGGATAGTGGTTACCGGATACCGGCATATGCCGCAGTTCAGACTGTAACCAATCGTACTGAGGTCGTGAATATGTTTTGTCGATACGACAACCTCGATGCTTGACCCCGCAAACCACTCGCTGATTTGCTCCGCCAGCTCGTCCATCCGCCCACAAAACAGCCGGATCTCAGCCTCCGCAGACGATTTGCCGGGTGGGGTGATGTCATTATTTTGCTGCACTTTTTTAAAAAAACGTTCTTTGGCTGACACGCTGTCGTCCCTGTTCATTTTCACATGCTGTTAAGCCTGGTCCAGCGCACCGTGCGCTGAGCGGCCATCTTCAATTTTATCGTTGTAATGCTGTAATCGGGAGTCTGAAACTCATCCTTGCACGAGGGTTATTGTGCCGTTTGTTGTTTGAGCACCGCATAGCGGGTAATAAGCTGTTGCAGATGCTGCTCCGTCTGGCTCTGCTGTGCCGCTGGCCAGGGCCGATCGTGCGGCAGGACTGAAAGCTGGCGCAGCTGTTCTTCTGCCGGTATGGCGCGGGTAAACGACTGCGTCATCGCAAACACTGCCGACTTGAGTTCGCTGACCGTCATGTATTTGCCACGCTTTTCATCCAGCGCGTTGAGCCGGTTCGCCAGCTGCTGGAGCTGGGTCATCCCCTCATGCCAGCCGTTCAGCTCCGGTGCAGGAAGCGCGGCGGCAGCGACCTGCTGCTGCCACTGCTGTGCCAGCGGTTTCGCTTGTTCGGGCCACAGAGTAAGGGCCTGACGCACCAGACTATCGCCATAGCTGACGGCCCAGTCCGGTTTCAGCCGTAACAGCCGCGCCAGCTGCTGCTGCGTTTTGTCGATACCCGACGCGGGGGATGGCGACATGTGTCGCAGGGACTGTAACTTTTCGGTGGATAGCGCGGCGGGTAACGGGGCCAGCGTGGCGGCGAGCTGCGTCTGTGCCGGGTCAGGCTGATGAAGTGCCTGCCACCCCCACGCGGCTGCACCTGCCACCACCAGCATGGTCAGCATACCGGCCGCAAACGGCTTCCAGGGTTTAACCGGGGGTGTACTTTCGGTCGCCACCTGCACATTCGGCAGCGGATCGGGCTGTACCACGTATACCCATTTCACCTGCTCTACCGGGTTGGAGAGGCGTTTTTCAGGCGTGAGCGCCGCGTCATGGGGCACACTCACGCCGGTGTTGTCGCTGTTTTCCAGCCGCGCCGCCGTGTTATGCATCAGGATGCGCAGGGCATCAAGCTGACTGGCGTGCTTCAATTCCAGACGCTGCAACACCTCACCCAGGGTATTCAGATGTTCCTCCGCCTGGTAGAGCTGGCTCAAATCCGCATACGTTAGCATCCGGGTGCGCATCGCCTGCTGTAGCCGCCTGCTCAGCGCGCTGAGGATCTCCATTCGCGCGTGGACCGGCTGCGGCCAGATTTCCCCCCACTGCCGGGCAACCAGCGTAGCCAGAATGGCCAGACCTTCATTCATGCCATACAAACCGGCCTGATGGGTACGGGCAAGCGTATACCAGGCGGTGGTCTGCAGCTCAATCCCGTTGTGCTCAAACAGCGAGAGGCAGAGCGTTTCCGCAAGCTGCCAGTTAACATCCGGGCGCGCCGGGTGCGTCAGCTTGTTCATCTCATCGCGAAGGGCGGCGTAATCCGCAAGCGTGCGCGGGTCGCCGCCGGTATTAAGGTGGCGCTCAGAATGTGTCGTCATAACCGTTTTTGCCTGAGAAAAAAACTAGATTGCGGCGCGTACATCGAGGTACTGCTGCTGTTTCAGATGGCGGATTAAGACCCTGCCTTCCGGCATAAACTCGGTACCGTAGCGCACCAGTCCGATGCCCTTTAGTTCCGCATCAATGGCGTAGCGCAGCTCGCCAGGCTGCCTCTGATCCAGCATCACTACGGTGATTTTGCTCAGGCGCGGCTCGTATTTCAGCAGCACGGCGGAGAGCGTCGTGATCAGCTGGTGCGCGGTGCCGGGCATCCCCTGGAGAATTTTGGTCATATCCGGCAGGCCGTAGTCCGGCAGATGTGCCAGCGTCCCGGCGCGGCAGTTGAGAATGCGCTGCATGTTGTCCAGCACTGAAAGGATGAGCTGGTTCTCCTCGCTGACGCTGTTCAGGTCGAGGCCGCCGGCGAAGTTGCCGAAAAGCGTTTCATACAGAGATGGACGTGGCATTTCAGTCCTCCTTAAGCGGTTGCAGGGTCAGGCGGTTATTGTTGGCTTCAATAATGCGAGGTTTATCCGGGTCGAGGTCGTCGCGGGTGAGGACCAGACGCCATGTATCGTTCGCCTGGTCCGGCGACATAAACATCCCCGCCACCGCGACAAACTGCGCCGCCTCTTCCAGCGGCATGTCCAGCGTCACGGATTCTCCAGGACGAAGACGGATATCTTTTTCGGCCACCAGGTCAGCTTTAATGGCCTGGC
Source organism: Cotesia vestalis (assembly GCA_000956155.1). Classification (NCBI taxonomy): domain Eukaryota; kingdom Metazoa; phylum Arthropoda; class Insecta; order Hymenoptera; family Braconidae; genus Cotesia; species Cotesia vestalis. Next base: position 24,266 of record JZSA01000347.1, on the reverse strand, counting down.
TGTCATCGGCAAACAGCGACGGATAATCGGTGCTGTCGAATGCCTTGCGCTCTTTCAGCTGGTAAATGCGTACGACCGTCGCCAGCGACGCCCCTTTCGCGTTGTTATTTACCCCCGAGCGCGCCTGAATATCCAGATGCAGGGTTTTAACCTGTTTGTAAAAAATGGAGCGGGTCATTGAGACCGTCCCGTCTTTTACCGTTTGCGTCAGCCCGCAGCCGGTTAAGGCCGTGGCGAGTGTTAATGCCAGCAGCGTAGCGGTGGTGTTACCAGCGGTAATCGCCATCTTCATCGCTCTCCCTTCGGTGAATATTTTCCTGAACGCGCTGATAACGGCCCAGGTGAATGGTGATAACGTCATTATTGTTTTGCTGCGCATTGAGCGGCCGCAGTACCGCCGTCCGTCCGATCTGGCTCCCCTGGACGTCATTGCACGCCAGCCGGGCATCCGGCAGCAGATGCCGCGCCACGCACAGCTGCATCCGCACGTCCAGATGCGATCCCAGATAGACATGCAGCAGCGCCATCAGATCGCCGTGCAGCTCCCCGCCGGGCAGCCAGCCGCGCACCTCTTCGGGGTTATCTGAGGTCAACTGCAACAGCACCTGACCATTCACGTCTGTCCCGTGCGTGCCCATAACAGGGCGAATCCGCAGGCCAATCGGCCGCTGCGTACTCATGGTGAGCGGATGCTTCAGCTCGATGCGGCAACGGTCGTGGGGATACACCGTCGCACGGGTATCCGGTGCCAGGAGTTGAACCAGCGCAGCGATCCCCTCCGCCGTGCGCCCCGGTAGCAACATGACCGGCAGCAGCGCCAGAAAGCGCGACAGCGGCGTGGCGGTATTGTCCGCACAACCGGGTATCCCCAGCCCCGCCAGCCCAAGCAGATACTGCGAGGTATTGTCAGTGCCGCCCGCCTCAAAGGTCGCCGGATAAGAGTACTTACGCCAGATACGGTAATACTGGGCGATCAGCCGATGGTTGAAGATATCGAGAAAATCGCGTGTGGCTTCAACTCCCTCCCGCCGCTGGGCGATATCGTCGATATAGTGCGTCGGCAGCGGCGATTCGACGCCGTACAGGCCCATAAAGGTGATATTGACCGATGGCGGCAGATGCGTATGTTCCGGTTCCGGCTCCGTCAGCCCCCTGATTTCACTGGCCGGAAACCCCATCCCCGGATGCGGGCGGAAACGGACAGGCTCCTGACGTAGCTGCCAGTCGCTGCCGGGCACTGGCGCATCCGGTTGACTCTGTTCAAGCAACCGGCAGAAGCGGTAAAAATTCATGTACGGCAGTTGGGGCCGTACCCTTTCCATCATCCGGGTAGGCGCGGACTGTGATTCTCTTTCCACCGGATACACTTCCCTTCAGGCTGAACAATCAGCGTGAGCTGGTTAAACTGGTTCATGTCGGCGTACAGGGCAAAAAAGCGGTTGAGCATTTCACCAAACAGGTGGATGTCGCCTTCACCCGTAAAGCCGTTGCTGTCGAGCATCACTTCCACGTCCAGACCCCGCAGCAGAAACCCCTCTTCGAAACGCTGAATACGGTGGTGCCTGACGTCCAGAATGGCGTCCAGGCGACGGTTGTTTAACTCATCGTCCCGCCAGTTATAGAGCGACAGCGTGCCGCGCAGCACATCAGCGCTGCTCATCATGTTCAGAAAACGGGTTCCCAGATGGCTCATCACCCGCCAGTGGAAACGATCTTCCGCAGGAGGGTAGGCCGGTAGCGTCGGCTTACACAGGTTGCGCACGGTTAGCGGCGTTTCGGAGACCTGTTCACAGCGGTCAAGCAGCGTGCTTTGCAGCGCCCGGCGCGGCAGTTGTCCGTTGGTGCCGGTGATACGCAACGACACGGTTTCCCGGGCTATTTCCCGGTCAGCCTCCCACTGCTGGCCGCCGAGGATCAGCCAGGTATCGTGCATGCCGTTCACGCCCCGCTTCACGCGAGTGTGGAAATAGCGTTCCGGCGCGTGGCGGCGCATCATCCCGCCCTGATGACGGAAGCTGGTGAACGGCACATAGCGCGCATCCCCGGTACGCCCGGAGCCGGTAACGCTGTCAACGGAGTAAATCTCGGTGTGCCCGTCCTGCAGGCGCTTCGGACGCAGCAGGTACTCGCTTTCCAGCCCGCTGATGGTCAGCGGATCGGCCTCAAGCGTGAACAGGTTGATCACCGGCACGCAGTGCAGGCGCAGGGCGTCGCGGGTCACCGGCAAATCGCTCTGCCAGACCTGGCTGAACACCACTTCGATATCAACATGTTCTGTCCCCGACGGCAGTGTGATGTTTTCCAGGCCGTTAAGGTGCACGAACATAAATTTTTCGCGGAACGTGAAATACTCCAGCAGCAGCTGATACCCGCTAAACGCACTGCCCGCTTTAGGCCACAGGCCGTCTTCATCGCCAAAGCCGCCTGGCGAGAAGTAACCGTCGAGCGCGATGCGATCCGTCTGCCCCGGCAAACGCAGGTAAAGGCTGGCCTGGCGTTTGGTCAGCCACAGGTGCAGGGCGCTGCCCGTCACGACCTCTTCCCCGAGATACAACGGCAGTCGGCGCAGATCGACCTGCGACCAGTCGGCCTGGCCGCTGCAAGTGAAGCGTAACCGCAGGACTGAACGTCCGTCCGGCTCTGTGGTCATCACCACGTCTGACACCACCAGCGGGTTGAGCACCAGATCACGGGTGGTGCGGTAGCGGCAAACGGTACTTTTCTGCCCCACCGGGCGGGACGAGATTTCCAGCCCGGCGGGAATGACTTCACTCATCTTCATCGCCGCAACGTCCGGGCTGAACGCCACAATCGACAGCGACGGAATGGTGCGCATGTAGTGTGGCCACAGCATGCTGACCAGCCCTTCCGTCAGCTCCGGCAGGTCGTCATCAATTTTCTCGCGCAGACGGCCCATCGAGAAGGCAAACCCTTCAAACAGGCGCTCGACGTACGGGTCTGGCGTACCGGCCTTATCAAGATCCAGCATCGCCGCCCGGTCCGGGTGGGTTTGCGCGAACTCCTTTGCCGCCTCGCGCAGGTAGCGCATTTCGGCGTCAAAATAACGCAGGGTTAAATCTTCCATAGATTCCAGATCGTTAACGTCCAGTAGGAGGGTTGGTGATTAGCCCTAACACGCGAATACTAATTGGGAAAAAAACGATATCAGCAACCGCGGCGAAAGGCGTGAGAACGACATTTGTCACTAAATTAACAGGATGGAATTCTGTAGAATCATTATCGACATAAAATTCGACCTTATGGGGTTTATCCAGTAGCGTCATATCCTTGAACAAACTGTTATTTTTCTCACGAGGAAGTATTACCCCAGCTAAAGATATACGTTTGACATAATCTTCACCTTTACACTGAAAACCAGCCTGCTTTAACGTTTCGACATCGTGGTCTGTAATTGTTTTAATGTGTTGATTGACGAATACAAACAGTTCATCGGAGAAACTTAATACTGCATCATCATTATCTGGCTTTTTAAGCTCAAGCCTTAAAGCATCTTTTTTTTCGAAGCCCGAGACTAAAGGGTATTGAGTCGATATTTTGTCTAGCGCCAGAAGATCATTAGCCCCAGCGGTAAGAATATAAACATTCTTTTCCCCCAGAAATGCAACCCCGTTTTCAGGAATAGCTACTTTTATTGAAGATGTGCCCTGCAAGGCCGTGACTGAAAGGTTTTTATACTGAAAAGCCGCCGTTACCTTGTCCTCAATAACCGTTGAATATCCATATCGATGTTCAACGACTTCATTACCGTTCCATAGCAGAGCTGTACATCCTGACGTCAAAAATACAAAAGACAACAAAACGGTTTTTACGAAACGCATATGTTTCTATTTCCTTATAGAACAAATAATGTGGTGAGCGAGTAATCAGTTACACAGTACTGCGGCTTTTACCGGATCAATTGTAACCAGCCCAGCCAGCAGCAGCTCCATTTCCGGATTCAGACGTGCCTTATCAGCCTCGCTACGTCCTGCTTTCATGCGCAGCAGTTTCAGGCGGCGGGCTTTTACTTCAAACAGCAGCCCGGGTTCCCACTGGGTGAGCGTGACGGTTGTTGCCCCGTCGTCCAGCTCACCCAAAAGGTGCAGCGCCAGCTCATTTTTGCCCGTCTGCTCGGCGACTCTCGCCATCAACAGACGCAGCAGCCAGCGGTTGCGCCTTGAGGTGATGCCAGGGCGATTTTGCAGCCACGCCAGCGCAGCCTCCGTCCCTTCGCTATCGGCAAGGGCTAAGCCTTCTGTCTCAAGCTGCAGAATGTCCTCATCGCCCACTGCGGGAGAAACCCCGAGCGTGTGTGTCTCAGACCAGCCTGTCGTGCTCTCCTGCACCTGCTGTTGGATCCAGTTAAGCGTCACTTCGTCGGCAAACGGCGTACCGTCGTTAAAGGCCAGCGTCTCCAGCCCCGTCAGACGTGAGAGAAACCCTTTCAGGTCAGCCTGAATAATGGCCGCCTCGTGTTCACGGCCTGATTTGACCAGCGCCTGATGCAGATACCACTGCACATCCAGCCAAAGATGGTTGGCCCCGCGTGACAGCAGGCTGTCCGCCTCCTCCATCAACTCCCGCCAGCTCTGCTGCAAATACAGGCGTTTCAGAAGCGCCCGCTGGTCGGGTTTCGGCGGCTCAATGCGGGTTCTGCCGTCTGCCAGGAGAGCCGGTAGCTGGTGAAGCGTGTCGTGGCGAAGGTTTTTTATTAAACGGTGGGCGGACAGCCAGCCTTCCGGCTGGTTTCTCAGGTAATCAGCCAGCACTCGCGCCTGCGCCAGCAGCTCCTGCCCTGACGCGATTCCGCCCAGCGAGGGCACGTTCGCGTCCGTCATGGGTGTATGACCGGTATCGCTAACGTTTTGCGGCACAACGGCCTCCGGGCCGCCGGATTTTTGCAGACGCGTTTCCAGCGCGGTGTAAAGCCCAGCCGGTAAAACGATTTCTCCTGCCTGCTCCAGCAGTAACAGTGCACCGACAATACGCTGGGTATCGGCATTGTTGACCTCCGGGTAACGTGCGAGGCTGTCGAGCATTCTGGCGCTGGCAAGCCATTCGCCCCCCCCCAGGCGACTGCGCTCGCGCTGCGGATGCAGTTGTACGCCATAACGCAGCACTAATGCTGCCATCAGCTCAAGACCGTCTGCCAGGCCCGCCTCACCATCGCGATGCAGGCGCGCCCAGGCATAATAAGAGACCACGCGAATATCTTTGGTTGTGGTGGTCAGCAGTTTTTCGGCAAGCTGACAGACCAGGTCCGTGTCTGCGCCGGAGAGTTTGTTTACCTCCTCCCGCATCTGCTGAAAATCATCATCGTAGCCCGGGTCTTCCCCGACTGGATTTTCAGCTGATACCGGTTGCAGCCAGTTTTCCCATAGCGACAGACGCTGTTGCGTCCGCGCAGCCACGTCATCCGCATTGGCCTGGCAGGCGCTAATCAATGTCTCAACGGTCGCCATCAGTACGTCTCCTCTGTATTATCTTCGTCCTCTGTCGGGTAGGCCATTGCAGGTGCGCTGACGCTGAATATGGCCTCCGGCAGGCTAAAATTACGTAATTTCAACAGAGCCAGCGGCCCTTCTCCCGCTTCGGTGCGCAGGGTATAGTTCAGCGGCCTGCCATCCTGAGCCTGCCAGCTCAGACTCCAGCTACTGCCCGTTCCCGGGTAGGCGCTGACCGTGGCTTTGTCCAAGAGCCGTATCCAGCCCCATGCGCCGGACATATCGGCGTACTGCCGCGTTCCGGCCTGGGTACTGATCCAGCTCAGGGCCGCCCCCGGGGCTTCCGTATCCGCAGGCCAGGTGAATCGCTTCCAGGCGGGCATCTGGTTCATATAACTCAGCTTTTGGCTGTCAATCACCAGCGTGGTTTGCATAACGCCATCAGCCGTGCCGGGGCGGATCTCAAAAGAAAGCCCGGCCTCGCCGTTGGTAAACACCACATCGGAGAGGTGGCTCAGGGTATCGACCGCGCGAATGAAGGCCGGATTAAAGGTTAACCCCTGAGCGTTTATGCTGTCCGGCACCCAGTGACTTCCTTCTTTATGCAGTACGCCGTTTAGCCGGGTCTGCAGAAACTGCGTAATGCGTCCGGAATCGGCATTGAGGTATTTCGCCAGCAGCGGCAGGGATACCTCGCTGCTGACATCCTTAAACGGATACCTGCCGCCAAACGCCGTGTTCCAGTCCGCGACCACCGCGCTTTGCCACTGGGCATTGAGGCTTTCCGCTGCCGGGGTCAGCACCTGCTGCCAGGCCTGTTCCATGGGGCGAACGAATACCGTCTGCCCGAAGCCGCTCCACTCCTGGCCCAGTCCCGCCGCCACCAGGCTGCCGTAGTCACGGGTTTCAGTTAAATCCACCGCCTTTCCCTGGAACACCGTCTGAGCCAGCGCCTGGGTCATCGCCTGCGGATCGGTAGCATTGGTCACCTGCTGTAGGCGCAGGCGCACCTGAGTCACGCGAGTCAGGAAGGTTTGCAGGCTGAGGTCCGAATTGCCCGTCCCTTTCGTCTGACTGCCCATCAGCGCCAGTACCGGCCCAAAGGTTGCATCGAGCGGGCCATGTGCACCGACCTGCTGGTCGATGGCGGGTTGCTCATCGCGGTTAAACAGGTTTTTCGCCGATTTGACCAGCGAATCGGATATTGCCTCCCCGGTCTGCCCGGTGCGTCCCTGTACGCTCAGGGTGTTCATCAGGGCTACCAGCGGCGACTGACGCACATCGGCCATCAGGGTCAACTGGTCAATAGCGTCCGACAGCGTGGCTACCGGCTGGAGTCGCAGGCTATTGAGGAAGTCGAGCCAGACGCCTCCAAAATCAGCAAAGTAGCGTTCCGTCAGGCGCGCTTTCAGCGCGTCCGGGGAGGCCTGCTGTGTGGCTGGCTGTTTAGTGTCGCTCAGTACCCAGTCCATTTCATCGCGACGCTCCCTGACGACCTTTTCAATGGCGGGCTGCACCGCCTGCTCCCACGCCTGGCGGGTGAACATCCCCGGCACCACTTCACCGGTCGTGAACAGGCGCGACGCATCCGTATCGCCGGTCATGTCCGACAGGCGCATGTCGGCATACTGGTTTGCCACCTGCGCGAGCATCTTCTGGTACAGCGTGGATTCGCTATTACGCATCCCCATCTGGCGGATCAGCAGCGTCCGTGCCTGGCTAATCAGCCCTTCATCAGGATGCAATCGCCACTGCGGGTGGGTCACCAGATTGGCGCCGTAGAACCGAAGCAGCGAAGTGCCGCTTCCCTGCCAGATTCCGTCTTTCACACCCGAACGCTGCGGCCAGTCCTGCATCAGCATGCCGGAGAACCAGGCGGCGTCCATTCGCTCCGGTCGGGCCAGCATCAGGTACAGTTTCAACTGGTCATAAGCAGTTTTGGTCATCTTCTCGCGTAGTGGGCTGTCCGGCGGAAGCTGCACGAAGGCGCTCAGCTGTTTCTGAAGATGAGTAGCCGCCGCATCGCGCAGCAGCGGTATCGCATTTTCGCCGTAGCGCGGCAGCAAGGCCGCCAGGAGTTCATCATTCTGGCTAAGGCCGCCGCGAGCGTACCACGGCGCACCGTGTTCCGCGCGATACTGAAGGCGGGAAAGGGTTTTCTGCAGTTCCGAAAGCGCCTGCTGACGCACAGCCAGCGGCTGATTGTCTGCGGAGGCCTGTTGAACTTGCTCCTGTGCGGACGCTACCAGACTGCGGTTGGCGGTGAAGGAGACCATCATCGAAATGCCCCATCCCACCATCAATACAATGACCGCACCCAGGAGTATTTTTGGAGCGCTGATGCCGGGCTTACGCGGGCACAGGCCCGCCGGGAGCGACTGCACCGAATCAGTAATAATGTCCCAGCGGTTATCCTTACCCCAGTGGTGTTTCACGCTGCGCGCGGCTCCCGCTGACGGCGGGCTGAACACCACGCCTGCCAGCGGGAGTGGACGGTATGGATTGAGCAGAATCGACAGCGGCCCTGCCACCGTTTCCGGCATGCGTGAGAGCTGGTCGGCCAGATTCAACAGGAAATTATGCTGGACCTTCGTGCATATCTGCTGAATACCCTGTGCAATAAGAGCAGGTGTCAGGGTGCCAAGCTGATTGCTTAGCCCTTCCGGGCGACTGCCAGATGGCAGCAGAAGACCAACGGGCTGGGTGATCCGATCGGCCTGCTGCCCGGCGCGGGTATGCAGGGACCAGACGTACAGCGGCAGTTGCCAGCCCAGGGAAGCATAACGCGCACTGAGCGATGCGGCGAGGCTGTCCATCGCATCTGGCGAGAGTGCTGGCGCGGCATTTTCTGCATGTAGTTCCAGTTGTGACGTGACCCACACGATGCCGTCCACCGGGCGGCGGCGCAGCTTACGCAAGGCAGCCAGCCAGTCGGTGTCTGCCGGGGTGTTCAGGTCACCGCCCCACAAAAGCAGCGTGCCTTGATCTTCCTGCCAAAGCTCCTGCGTGAGGTTTGGGGTGAGTTGTTCGACGTCAGCGGTGCTGCCAGTAACAAGAAGGATGCGAAGTTTGCGAGGCCAGAAATATCCGTATAACCTACAGAGATACAACCGCAAATTTTTAAACGTAACGCTATGATTTTTCTTGTCATTCTGATTTGAGTTTTCGTTCTGGTTATTTTTAAACGTCAACTTATTCAATTGTTGCATAAAACTATGCGAGAGCAACCATTGCCATAAACGGATGAAAAAATCATCAAAGAACAGAACAAATAAACAAAAAACCGCTACGACCAAGGACAATTTAAGTTTTATTTCGTATGTGAGTGGGGGAGTAATTGGATTTTCAGTCCAGATGAGACCTCCGCTGATAACCGCTACCAGTAAAATTATTAACCATAAACTGAAACGTTTTTTCTTTTTCACACCGCTATTCCTTGCGTATTATTATACGGGACGTACAATAGCCATTTGTGTATGTTCCTCACCTAATATAAGCCATTGAGGTTGGCCTGAAGTAACAGCATGTTCGCATGCACATATTAAAGTGATATGTCCTAAAGCGGCCTGAGGTTTACCGAATATATCTTCTAGTATGATTTCACCTTTTTTGTCCGATAAAAAATTATTTTTATACATAGCTTGTAAGATCGTAGCCAATAAATTTTTTTCAATTTGCGCTCGCCATAAGAACCACGGTTCTTCTGGTGTAAGTTTCCCCCAACGAGCAGTATCTTCAACTGCAGCATCAGCTTGCGTAATAACAATCGGGCGGTGGATCCACATATTAGGTTTTACTTTGGAACGTAACAGCCATGCAGGAGAGGCCAATAGCAGAGCGGAAACAGACTCTGCTTGCTGATCACATGGTTGCAGAAATAAATTACTTTCAACGGATAGGACCACTCCATCATCTTGCTTGTCAAGCCAGTCATCAATCCACATAAGGCCTGTTGAATCATTACTAATGTGGATATCAATGACTCTAAAGGTTGCAGGGAAAATTTTTTGCCAAATTGCGAGAATTTGCTCGTTATTTAGAACCCCCTCATGATGGATACGTACAAAAAAATTACCGCCAAATTGCTCCATCTCATCGTATAGCTGTGCAATTACACGTATTAATATTGACTCCAAACGCCTCTGGTATTCACTCTTAGTCATTAAGTTTAAAGACGGAGATAAAGATGCAGTGGTCAATATTTTATGAAAATCCGGAGAATAATGAGTTTCTAACACACTGTTCCCTTGCAACATTGCAAAGGCAAGTTTATTACTGGCAACAGGTGTAATATAGCTCATCCCTAATACACCAACGGCCTGTTGGCCCAGCAAAACGGTTTCTTGATACAGTTTTTGATGTAATTGATTCCACCATGTTACACGGTCGCGTTCATTTTCATAGAGACTCAATCGGATAGTATAAGTTACGAGCCCTGTAGATATAGGTAACGCCAACAGACAAAACCAGAACCACCCGGAATGTGTTGAAAACTCGTCAGGCCATAGGGCGAGCACCAATGTCGCGCCAGCAATAATAATCAGGGCAATAATAATCAACCAGCGAAATTTATCGGGAGCGTCAGGTAACGGTACTTTTCCTGGAATTTTTTTTAGATCAACAGGCATAAATTAACACTTTCCTGCATTTAATAAGGATGAAACCAGCGTGCATCCACAACCACAACGGTGACCGTGCAAAGCTATAGGTTTTCCATTAATTATTGAAGTTTCATCACCTTCAACAATATATGTTTTACCATGTACAGGACAAAACACCTTATCCATAAGACAAGCAACTTCCAGTCCCATAAATTTCACCCCCGCACTCCCTTCCAGTACTACACCACCGTGGGTTGTTTTATCATGAATACGGATGACACACTGCATATAAGCCTCCACGTTGAATAAGTAGTATTAAAAATATCTCCCTGTGAGATGTGTACTCAAGGGCATTATGATTCATTAGAAAAATATTTAACCGGTTTAGGACTATTCACTACACAGCGTACCGTCTTGTCGCCAGGCAAATCCCCCCTGTTTTTGGGATCTGAGAAATGGCGGGTAATTGTCAGGCCTCGCCTCGAACCAGAAAAATCCTGTGAACGAACGACTTTAGTAAAGTTTCCTTGATAATCTTTAAATACAGAATTAATAGGTCCTTGGGGATCTTTAACCGGTGAATATTTATAATATTCTGGATCGTACCAGTCTTTCATCCATTCCCAGCCGTTGCCGGACATGTCGTAAATGCCTAAAGGATTTGGCGGATAAAGATCACCCGGAAGTGGTGAGTAAATGCCTAATGAAGTTCCGGATTTTTTGGCATATTCTTTACTATCTTGTTCCGAGGCAACATTGCTTATATTACCTTCATTGACTCGTATGGTTCCATCATTACTAGGGGCAATTACAAACTTACCTCTATTCCGTGCAGCATATTCCCATTGTGCTTCTGTTGGCAATGAAAAAGGTAAATCTGTAATTGTAGCAAGCCAGTGACAATATTTTTCAGCTTCATACCAGTCAACATGTGCAGGAGTTTCAGGCGTGATATTTCTTTCTCGCCAATGCTTACCCTTCCGACTGTTCAAATCAATATTTCTTCCTTCCAAATGATTATAGGATAAATAATACTGGTACTCTTTATTACTCGTTTTAAATTTGCTTATAGAATAGCCTGTAAGCTCGACTTTGTGTAGCGGTTTACTGTGCTCTTTAGCATCATACGGTAAACGTTCCGGCCCGTATTGCTCGCCATAATCGCCCATTAAAAAATCGCCACCCTTCACATAGATAAGCTCATCTTTAATATCACTGATAAATTTATTAAATTCTATACTATTATCCTTTAGTACACTCTTTTTTTTAGAAAACTCATCACAGGACAGAAGTGGTGTAACAGTAACGATAATTATCCCAATACGATATAAATCGATCATGTAAATTCCTTCACTCTTGCGGGATGATTAAAGTGTCTAAATAATAGAAATACTCTTTCATTACTTTACCGGATTCGGATTATTTACTACACAACGTACCGTTTTATCACCCGGAAGATAACCTTCATTGTTGGGATCAGAATAGTACCGAAAAACAGTTGCGCCACGCCTTGGACCGGAAAAATCCTGTGACCGAATGACTTTTGTGTAATTTCCATTACTGTCTTTAAAAACAGGAGTTTCTGGTCCTTGGGGATCTTTTAACGGTGAATGCTTATAATAATCAGCATCATACCAGTCCTTCATCCATTCGAAACCATTACCAGCCATGTCATAGATACCTAACGGGTTTGGCGGACGAGCATCACGCGGCATTGGAGATAATATGCCCAAACTTGTACCATGATCTCGAGCAAAACTTTCACGATCATCTGATGTCGTAATATTAATTCCCTTACGATCTTTTATTTTTAAGGTTCCATCATCGGTCGGAACGATAACAAATTGCCCCCGGCTACGTGCGGCATATTCCCATTGAGCTTCTGTAGGTAAAGAGAAAGGCAATTCAGTTATGGTAGACAGCCAGTGACAGTATTTTTCTGCCTCATACCAGTCAACATGCGCTGGCGTTTCAGGAGTCATATTTTTCTCACGCCAACGTTGTCCGTTTCGAGTGCTTAAATATACTTATCGAAAAACTCGTGAGGTCGACTTTGTGTAGCGGTTTACTGTGCGCTTCCGAGTCATAAGGTAAATGTTCTGGCCCGTATTGCTCACCATAATCGCCCATCAGAAAATCGCCTCCTTTCACATAGACAAGCTCAGCCTTGATTTCATCTGTGAATTTTGAAAGTTCGGCGTTTTTATCATTCACTACCTGTGTTTTCTGATCCTTCTGGTCACATGAAACAAGCGAAAAAATAGTAAAAATAATCATCCCTGTTTGGGGTATAGTACTCATTTCTTCTCCTCATTTTCCGACGTGCACAGATCATTTTGCTGTTGAAATGGTGTCACTATCACTACCTAACTGGATCTGAACTATTCACTACACAGCGTACCGTCTTGTCGCTAGGCAAATACCCTCTGTTTTTGGGATCTGAGAAATGGCGGGTAATTGTCAGGCCTCGCCTCGAACCAGAAAAATCCTGTGAACGAACGACTTTAGTAAAGTTTCCTTGATAATCTTTAAATACAGAATTAATCGGTGAGTACTTATAATATTCTGGATCGTACCAATCAATCATCCATTCCCAACCGTTATCGTACATGTCGTAAATGCCTAAAGGATTTGGCGGTCGGGCATCTCGTGGCATTGGTGATAGTTTTCCTGGACTAGTACCTTGCTTCTGAGTAAAAATATCAGGATCTGCAGTGGTAATATTAATCCCCCTGAGAACTTTTATTTGTATAGTCCCATCATTTGTAGGAGCTATTACAAATTTCTCTCGACTCCTTGCAGCATATTCCCATTGAGATTCTGTCGGCAATGCGAAAGGTAAATCTGTAACTGTAGCAAGCCAGTGACAATATTTTTCGGCTTCATACTAGTCAACATGTGCAGGTGTTTCAGGCGTGGTATTTCTCTCTCGCCAATGCTCTCCCTTTCGACTGTTCAAGTCAATATTTCTTCCTTCAAGATGGTTATGGTATAAATAATACTGGTACTCTTTATTACTCGTTTTAAATTTGCTTATAGAATAGCCTGTAAGCTCGACTTTGTGTAGCGGTTTACTGTGCTCTTTAGCATCATACGGTAAACGTTCCGGCCCGTATTGCTCGCCATAATCGCCCATTAAAAAATCGCCACCCTTCACATAGATAAGCTCATCTTTAATATCACTGATAAATTTATTAAATTCTATACTATTATCCTTTAGTACACTCTTTTTTTTAGAAAACTCATCACAGGACAGAAGTGGTGTAACAGTAACGATAATTATCCCAATACGATATAAATCGATCATGTAAATTCCTTCACTCTTGCGGGATGATTAAAGTTTCTAACAAGTAGAAATACGCTTTCATTACTTTACCGGATTCGGATTATTTACTACACAACGTACCGTTTTATCACCCGGAAGATAACCTTCATTGTTGGGATCAGAATAGTACCGAAAAACAGTTGCGCCACGCCTTGGACCGGAAATATCCTGTGAACGGATGACCTTTGTGAAATTTCCATTGCTGTCTTTGAACACTGGAGTTTCTGGTCCTTGGGGATCTTTTAACGGTGAATGCTTATAATAATCAGCATCATACCAGTCCTTCATCCATTCGAAACCATTACCAGCCATGTCATAGATACCTAACGGGTTTGGCGGACGAGCATCACGCGGCATTGGAGATAATATGCCCAAACTTGTACCATGATCTCGAGCAAAACTTTCACGATCATCTGATGTCGTAATATTAATTCCCTTACGATCTTTTATTTTTAAGGTTCCATCATCGGTCGGAACGATAACAAATTGCCCCCGGCTACGTGCGGCATATTCCCATTGAGCTTCTGTAGGTAAAGAGAAAGGCAATTCAGTTATGGTAGACAGCCAGTGACAGTATTTTTCTGCCTCATACCAGTCAACATGCGCTGGCGTTTCAGGAGTCATATTTCTTTCACGCCAACGTTGTCCGTTTCGAGTGTTAAAATCAACATTTCTTCCAGGAAGTTTATTATAAGATAAATAAAACTGATACTGTTTATTACTTGCCTTAAATTTACTTATCGAAAAACTCGTGAGTTCGACTTTGTGTAGCGGTTTACTGTGCTCTTCCGAGTCATAAGGTAAATGTTCTGGCCCGTATTGCTCGCCATAATCACCCATCAGAAAATCACCCCCTTTTACATAGATAAGCTCAGCCTTTATCTCTGCGATGAATTTTGAGAGGTCAGCGTGGTTCTCCTTGGTAGATTTTACCTTCTGGCTCTGTTGGTCGCATGACATCAGTGGCATGACTGCCAATATCATGAAGCATGTCCTTCTTATAAACCTCATACATCCCCCTTCAAATTTCAAGGATATTATCATTTACAGGGCTGAATTTCATGGATTTTGGATAAAAATCATTATCCATGGTATATAGCCTGTAAAACTCAGTATTGTTCATTGAAAGAGCATAGCCCCATGAAGGACTCGTCTTTAATCTTTTATATATTTTATCCATTTCTTTGTCTTTGTTGACACCTTCCTGCAGAAATTCTTTCAAATCATTCATTTTTTTCTGAGCAATCATATACTTTAACGCGGAATTACCAGCAGCCAAGTCACTCCCGTCTGCGTTACAGTGACTAAATACCTGGAACCATTCTCGTTGCGTTTGAATACTGTCTAAAATGGTCAAGATAGCCTCTTTGCGATTGTGATAAATATCCAGCATGACACGGTTATCCCAATCTCTATGATCGTTGAAACCATGACGAGTAAGTAAGTATATTAAAATCCCCTTAGCTTCGGGTGTTACCCTTAACAAATATTTGGGGTCCATTAAAATATTATTAGCTATTTCATTTCTTTTTTTGGATTCTACCATTCCTTTTTCAAAATAATTGACTGCATCATAGAACCTACTTTCAATCTTATCCAAGCTTGATTTAAAATCTTTTAATTCATACTCAACTTGACTTTTCATATTTGTCAAAAACAATATACATATTTTTGTATAAGCACCAAAAGCTTCTTTAGAAATGACATCAAAAAAAGAATAATCAAGACCATACAACTGATAAACCAACCAATAGCCAAAATCATAGAATTTATCGTAGTCAACTTCTGCTTCGAAAGAACCTTTCGCACCGGCCCCTAAACACAGGCTGGCCGCAATGCTGAAACAAAAACGCCCATTGATAAAATCACACTGAAACTTCCCCCCCGCCCCAAATCCTACCATTCCAACTACCGCTTCAGAAATCGAGCAAAAGTCGACAAATTCAGCAGCTTCTTTAGCTTCATCACCAGTTTTTCCCTGATGGGCAGTTAACTCGAGAGGCTGTAACCACTGTACTCCTCCTTTCATTTTGAATTCGGCACGCGCTCCAGCAAATATCTCTGCACTGGCAGATGCACCTTCTTCATTTTGTTCTCGGGCTTGGTGGAAAGCGGCGCCCGTAGGAGAATGTCGATTTCTGAAGCGAGGGAGGCGGCCCTCACGATTTCCGATAATCGCCTGTTTCGCTCCAATGGTCGTTACCTGCACTTGTGCCTCAACCTGCAACGATGCACCGGCAAACCCAATAAGCGAAGTCTCCAGGTAGATTCTCCACATGCCCATATTGAGAACCTTACTCTTCCCTGGAGGGGGCAGCATTTTTAAAGACCAACCGATACTATCTGGCATGTAAAATGTGGCAACGGCTGTACCGGAAGCAACGGATAGAACGGTACTGTGTTCTGCTTTAAGGGTTGCTTTTCCATTGTAGGGATCCCATTCCCCGGATGCACCAGTGTTGGAAGCAAAACGCATAAATTGAGCACCTGCAGATACATCAATGTTATGGTTATCTTCGTCCTTGTTCCATGATGTAGCCCAATCACAAAGCGTATTATCAATGTTACCAATATCTTTTACTTCGAAAAATTTCACCCCCTTATTTTCAGATTCAATTTTTTTCAATTGTTCCTTTATTTTGGGGATGTTTATACTTTTTATATTACCGTTTGCATCACGATTAAATATACTTTCCTGAGCAGAACTTCGGTCTCGCCCTCGCAAATTTACTCGGTGTATACCACCAGTACCAAAGTTATCTATATAGGACTTTTTAACATAAACATAGCGACTTCCTATGCCCTGGCGACCTCCTTGCTGTTTTTTTGTTTTTATAGGTATTAATTCAACAACTTCTTCATACCCAGCGCCTCCCGATTCAAAATCGCCGAGCCTATTCTGTAATTCCTCTTTTTTATCTGCTAACTTTTGTTCTGCTTCCGCTACTTTAGCTTCAAGTAATGTAAGCTCAGAGACTCTATCTGGGTAAGGTTGGACTTTTCTATAGGCTTCAATTGCCGATGAATAAATTTTATTTGCTTTATGAACTTCATCCACCATTACCATTAGTTTTTTTGCGTGATCATCCAAGTCAGCTGCAAGCTTCTCATTAAGGAGAATAAGCTCCTCTTTTTCCGTGCTAAAATAGATGAGCGTAGATTCATGGTGTGCTATAACTGAACTACCCTCTTTTTTGTTCAGGATGCCTTCAGCTGCTGGAGTTTCCTGTCCATTCATAATGACCTCCATGTTTACTCAAAAAATAATTTTATCGATTCAGGGTCTAATCCATAATGACATTGCGTGTATCCATTTTCGTCAGTCATACCCCGAACAATTGTTCCATCCGATGTTTCTATGCGATAAGGTATAAATGCTTTGGGCCGTTTTGTATTCTTATCGACCACCTGAAAACGTTCATTCATAGGGTATTTAAATTGGGGATCTTCAATTGACATAGGTTCGAGCGCATTTTCAAGTGAAGATGTACCACCCCATAATATATTCAAACTTTTAAGATCGATTTTCCCCGGAGCACCAATTTCAATAGAGCCATTTTTAATTTTTATATATGCCCCACCCGTACTGGTTAATATTATACCTTTTGCTGCACTCAATACAATTTCACCGTTAATGCTATTGATTTGCATATCTTTGTCAGATTGAACACGTATTTCATCCGTTTGCGCTTGTATGTCAACCTTCCCCCTGGCAGCAAATATTTTTATACCTAACTTCTGAGCAAATAAGCTTATCGCTTCTCCTGCCGCGACCGTAAATCTTTTGAAAATGCTCATATCTACATTTTCACCTGCCGTAGCCGTAAATGTATGGCCGGACGACAACTGAATATTTTTGGGTGTTGTTAACGCAATTCCTGCTGGGGCTGATGCCAGAATTCCCGCCTCTTTTAATTGATCCATGGCTTGATTAAGTTTTTGTTGTGACGCCCTGTCTGCATCAAGCGCACCAGACACTGCAACGCTTTGAGCCATCGCAGTAACCAGCTCTAAGGCATTTTTTAACTGTGCTACAGCAGCCCCCATGTCCAGAGTTTTACCTTGCCCATTTGGCTGTGCATCGCTGCTGATAAAAATCCCCTTACCACCACGTAATGCTCCCCACGAGTCAGTTCTCAGCTCAAATCCTTCTCCCCGAAGTGTCCGCCCGGCATCCACGTTATGCCCCAGGTTCAGCTGCGTTTTGCCGCCGTACTCGGTACTGAGCTTGATATGCTCCTCGCCACGTTTGTCCTCCATCCGCAGCTTGTTGTTCGCCGGCGAGCGGATCACGTTGCGGGTGCTGTTCTTCTCCGTCACATGGTCGACGTGGCGGGAGTCGTGCAGGGCATGGGCGATATACGGCCGGTCAGGGTCGCCCTCATGAAACGCTATTGCCACTTCCGTCCCCTGAATTAACGGGAAGTGGAAGCCGTACACATCACCGCCGTAGGGTTTGGCGAGGCGCACCGGCATACTCTCCTGGCCCTGCGACTTGTCATCCCGGTCGGCATCAAACTTCACCCGGTACAGGCCGGACGCATCCTGCCAGGCATAGATATCGTTAGCCTTTGCGCTGGTGACGCGCGCCGTCATGGTACCGGTCACCTTCGGGCGCGGCAGCAGCGGCGGACGCCAGCACAGCGTTTCGCTGTACGGGACAGCTATGATATCTACACGCAGTGCATCTTTTCGGCTGGCGGTGAAATGTGTACTGACAATCAACACTGGTGCCTGAAACGTTTCTGGCAAAGTCGGCGGCAGGCTGTCGGTGATGGTAAGAACCTGCGCCGGAGAAAGGGTGGAATCGGTACTGGCAGCGGTTATCAACGTCTGATCTGCCAGAAAACGCTCATGGTCAAGACGTGCATAGAAGTTGGCGGTTTCCGCCTGCGGGTCAATTTTATCGCCGCGCTCAAGGTGGCGCAGCCGGTAGTGATACACCTCGCCGTAGGTTATCCCTTCGCCGTCACCCCGCGTCATATCGGCAGGGGCGGACTGGAGTACACTCTGCGCGTCACGGTGGTTGTAATCTTTCGTGGTGACGTTTGCTTCCACCACGTTGTGTGAGACGTTGAGCCCCCACACCGAATCCGTGCCGCTGTCACTCATCCCGGACGGACTGTTTACTGGCAACGTTTTACCAAACATCAGCGCACGCTGTGCGTCGGCAAAGTGTACTACTTCCGACTGCGTATCCTTCTGGAGAGTGAACCAGTAAAATATCCCCACCTCGGCCAGCAAACGCTGAATAAAGGCCAGGTCACTCTCCTGGTACTGGTTTATTTGCTCACGCTTCGGGTAGTTCTGTTTTAGATTGAACTCGTACTCCCAGCCGTGCAGGCCGTGCTCCTGCAATACCTGCTCCACCACTTCCGGGACGGATTTATTCACAAAAAAACGGTGAGTACGGAACTGCCGGCCCAAAAGCGCAAAAAACGGTTCAACGAGAATCTGGTAAGTAGATTGATCTGCTGAGCCACTGATACGTCGAAAATGTGTCACGGTGCCATGGATCACCTTCATTCCAGTCATGGCAGCCAGGGAGCCTGTCCCCATCGAGAGAGTGGCAGACTTATTCAGTAACTGTTCTGCAGAAATATCGTGGTCAACACTGGTGAAACGAATGGTGTACAGATACAGCGCACTCATACATTCGCGGCCACTGAACTCTTCAACGTCCAGAGGTGACGTGCAGGACGGGATATCAAGGCGATAACGGTTAAGCGAAGATGTGAGAGTTTCAGAAAGCGTGTTTTTTAGACTCATGGCTCTGATTCCAGATTAATAAACTTTGCGCAATAAAAGACAGTTCAGGATCTGTTTTTATTGTGGGGATAATTCACCATATGGACGCGCAATCTCCCTGTCGGTGAGTTGCAGGTTATAAGCACGCTTGTTTTTCATGCCGACCCCGACAACTATCTTTCTGGCGACCCTGTCATCTTTATTAGTGGTGGAAACCAGAAGATATTCGACGATGAACTCCCCATCGTCCGCAAAGTGATAAAAAGAGGGGGATATACATAAACGGCCGTCGCTAATAGTAAGCGCTGGATTAAATATGAATTTCTTATCCTTCGGTGGCGTCCCTCGTAAATTTATCGCGATATCGTAGAGCCGGTAGCCATCTGAAGAAGCAATGGAAAAACAAACATCATCACCGGAGGAGTACACGCTCGCGGTTTCATCAAACTGCATCCTGTCTCCTGGGCCTGGGCATCCCATCAGGAGGAGTGAACCTCCCACTAGCAGGGCACAACGGTACCAGGTGCGAATACGATTTCTCATTACCATGGGAACCCTCTCAGACAGTGTTTATATTTCTCTCTGATAATTACTTCAGGGATATTATCATCGCAGGTAATTACCGGTTCTTTTCCTTGACGCAAGCGGTTCCATAAATAATATCCGCAACTGTCCAGTACAAAGTGGTCGGCAATAATCTGGGCCTGCTGCTCCATGGGATATTCGCTTAACAGCCTGCCATCCAGGGTATATCGGTAACTTACCAGCCAACTGCCCAGGCCCCGGGCAATAACATTCATTCCGTGGCCGTATTGCCAGACATGACTCATCTCATGGATAAAAAGGTGCTGGAAATCGTCTACCGATTGGGAAAAATCTTTATGGTATAACGGTAGCCGAAAATAGATCTCGCCATTCGGAGACATTGCCGTATGGTTATCCTGAAGACCAAAAGGCAGATAGCTGTCGCAGTGGATCCAAACTTTGTTATAGGGAATTGTGGACATGAAGACGGATTTTGCCAGTTTGATTTCTCCTGGCGTCAGTAACCGTAACGTCCCTTCCTTTTTATTCTCTTTTTTTTCGTCCTTTTTTGTATCATGGATAGTCATTATTCACCTGCCTGCTGCAACTCAATGACTATTCCCTCGTCCTCATCCCAGCCGAGGGTAAGATGCTCCGGCTTCTGCCCCGCCGCCATGTGGGTCAGCAGTTGCTGGCTCAGCACCGGCAAAATCTGCTGGTTCAGCAGGCTGTCGATGTTGCGCGCCCCGGTGTCCGGCAGCAGGCAGGCACCGGTCAGCGCGTCCAGCAGACCGTCGGCAATGACGGTTTTCATGCCGTAGTGGCGCGCCAGGCGTTTGCTCACCTGGTTCAGCTTCATCCCGACGATGGTGCGCATGGCGGGTTGTGTCAGCGGGCGGTAAATCACCGTCTGGAAGCGCGCCAGCAGCGCGGGCTGGAAGTGGTCGCGCAGGATGGGGCGCAGCAGTTCGTGCAGGTCCCCGTCGCTGGCCTCCGGCTGTTCATCCAGCATCTGCATAAGAGGGTCGCTGCCGAGGTTCGAGGTCATCAGGATGACCGTGTTGCGAAAGTCAATTTCACGCGCCTCGCCGTCGCGCATGAAGCCCCGGTCAAACACCTGGTAGAACAGGTTCATCACGTCCCGGTGTGCCTTTTCCACCTCATCAAGCAGCACCACGCTGTACGGGCGTTTCCTGACGGCTTCGGTAAGAATACCGCCCTGACCGTAACCCACATAACCCGGCGGGGAGCCCTTGAGCTGGCTGACGGTGTGCGGCTCCTGGTACTCGGAGAGGTTGATGGTTATCAGCGATTTCTCGCCGCCGAACAGCTCGTCAGCCAGCGCCAGCGCGGTCTCGGTTTTGCCGGTACCACTGGTCCCGGTCAGCAGGAACACGCCCTGCGGGCCGTTCTCCGGCGCGAGGCCGGTTTTGGCGGCGCGCAGGCGCTGCGCGATGGCGTTCAGCGCCGCGTCCTGGCCCACCACGCGCCGGGCCAGGTTATCCTCCAGGCTCAGCAGCTCCGTCTGCTCGTCCTTCATTAACGAGGAGAGCGGGACCCCGGTCCAGTCGGCAATCACCGTTGCCACCGTGCGGGCGTCCACGTCCAGGCCCAGCAGCGGGCTGCCCTGCTGCACGCCGGTGAGCTGCTGCTGCAGGTCCGCGATGTCCGCGTGGCGGGAGAGGTCCTGGCGGCATTCCGAGAGCTGTTTTGTGAGGTTCAGCTCTTCCCCGTACCGGGCTTCCAGGGCACCGAGGTCGCGGGTGATGCGGCTCTCCTCCTGCTCAATCGCCGCCAGACGTTCGCCGGACAGGGTACTGCCCATGGCGGTATCTTCCAGCAGCGCCTGTTTCTCCATATCCAGCGCCGTGAGCTGCGCCTTCATCCGGGTCAGCGGCTCCGGGACGGTGTCGAGGCTCATGCGGATACGTGCCGAGGCGGTGTCGAGCAGGTCCACCGCCTTGTCCGGCAGCTGGCGGCCCGTGAGGTAGCGTCTTGAGAGGGTGACGGCGGCGCGAACCGCCTCATCCGTGATGTGCACCCCGTGGTGCTGCGCGTAGCGGGACTTCAGCCCCCTGAGCATCAGGCAGGCGGTGTCGTCGTCCGGCTCGTCGACCTTCACCATCTGGAAGCGGCGCTCCAGCGCGGCGTCGCGCTCGAAGTACTGCTTGTACTCGCTCCAGGTGGTGGCGGCGATGGTCCTGAGCTCCCCGCGTGCCAGCGCGGGCTTGAGCAGGTTGGCCGCGTCCGCGCCGCCCGCCTGGTTGCCCGCCCCGATGATGGTGTGGGCCTCGTCGATGAAAAGGAGAACGGGCAGCGGGGACTGCTGCACCGCCTCAATGATGTTTTTCAGGCGCTGCTCGAACTCCCCCTTCACGCCCGCCCCCGCCTGCAGCAGGCCGAGGTCGAGGGTGCGCACGGCGACGGGTTTCAGGCTCTCCGGGACGTTGCCTCCGGCAATGCGCAGCGCCAGCCCCTCCACCAGGGCGGTCTTGCCGACACCCGGCTCGCCGACCAGAATCGGGTTGTTCTTGCGCCGGCGTGAGAGGATGTCCACCATCTGGCGGATTTCATTGTCGCGGCCGAACACCGGGTCGATTTTACCGTCGCGGGCACGGGCGGTGACGTCGAGGGTGAATTTGTCCAGGGCGTTCTGCAGCGCTGACGACAGTTCGCCTTCTTTCACTTCAGCACCAACCGAACGGCCGACAAACTCCACCCCGTCGCTGTTGCCCAGGGACGCCTCCTGCTGCACCTCTTCCCGCTCGTCGGACTGCGTATCCAGCAGCCCGCGTAGGCGCTCAAGCTGGCTCTGCCCGGTGGTGGTCAGAGGCCACAGGCCGTCGCAGCGCAGGAGCGACGGTTTTTCCACAATCGCCATCAGCAGGTGCTGGCTGCGGATGTGCGTCTCCCCCGCCAGCGAGGCGTGCAGCCACGCGTTCTGCATCAGGGTCTGCAAACCGTCCGAAAGCTGCGGACGGCTGCGCACCGAACGCGGGCGTGTATCCAGGAATGCCAGCAGGTCCTGCCATATCGCCTCCATGTCCCACTCGTAGCGGCGGGCAATCACCGTGATGTCTCCCTCGCCCTGCTCCAGCAGCTTCAGCAGCCAGTGCTCGGGGAGGATTTCAGCGTGCGCCCGGGTCTGACACAGGGAGGCTGCCCCTTCCATCGCACGGGCGCAGTAAGGGTTAAGACGACGTAGCAGGATGGCTGGATTTTCCATGAGATTCTCTCTTTATCAGTTCCGGGCACGCTACCGCCCCTCGCTGTTGACTTACCAAAGCGCATCAGGTCAGGCAGGCAGATTGTGTGTTCTTTGCTGAGCGCCCGCGGGGCAGGCGCTCAGCAAAAAAAGCAGACGGAAAACCGTCTGCCCGGGTCATTACGCTGTCGTGCGTTCGTTCCACGAATCGGAATGAATGATGTTGCCGTCTTTATAGGTCCAGGTGATTTTCTCGTAGCGCAGCTCAATCTGTTCCAGATGGTTGTGCTTCTCGAACGCCGGGTCCTTGATGTCGTGCATTTTTGGCGCAACCTTCACCAGCTTCACGTTTTCCAGTTTTGTGTTGAAGTACTCCACTTCCTGGCCCGCGTCGTTGATTTTGTACCATTTGAATTCAGCCGATTTCAGGGTCTGACCGGTGGTCACCGCCTTGTACAGGTACGGGCTGGAGGAGTCGATTTCCTTGGTGAACAGGAACGGCGTGTGGATACGCGTGCCGGTCAGCTTGCCGGTGTTGTTGTCGGTCGGGATGTACAGGTTATGCTCCTGCGCCACCACTTCGATACTGCCCTCGCGGTCCTTAACGTCCACGGAACCTTTAATGTCCGCACCGCCGTCGTCCTTGAGCCACAGATAAACAGGAATTGCCATGTTATTTCTCCATTTCATTTTTTAATGCGCCATCATCCTGCGATGGCGCACGGGTGTTGCCCGGCAACTGGCAGGCGTTCGCCTGCGGCACCAGGCTGATTTCGACACGGCGGTTCAGCGCCCGGCCTTCCGGCGTGTCATTGGTTGCGACAGGCCGGCTTTCGCCGTAGCCCTGCACCGCAAAACAGCTCTCCGGCACGTCGCCGGTGTCACGCATCCAGTCGCGCACCGATTCCGCGCGCTTAAGGGAAAGCACCTGGTTGGATTTGTCGTCGCCGGTGCTGTCGGTATGGCCCGCCACCACAATCAGCCAGCCGGGCTTCGCCTTAATGCCCACCAGCGAGTTGACCAGCAGCTTCGGCGAGCCGGGTTTGAGCGCCCATCTGCCAGTGTCGAACAACGACATGCTGTCGAGGCGGATCGTCTGCGGTCCCTGCACGATCTGCTTGATGATCGGACGAGGCGGAGGTGGCGGCGTCCAGTCGTTTATGGCTGCCTCCACTGGCGGGATCAGACGCATCCCCTGATACAGCCCCAGACCGTAGCGCAGCGGCTCGCCGCGACGCAGCCAGTCATCAAGCAGGCGGCTGTCGGCGCGAAGACGCTGCTGAGCCTGCAGTTTTGGCTCAGGTGGCGTACCGCTAAGGCGGTGATAGACGGCAAGATGATCGCCGACGCTGCGGACCAGTCGCTGGTTGTTAATAAAGGAAGCCAACATCGCCAGCGCGAGGAACAGAAAAAAGATG